>JASANA010000170.1:0-115523 GCA_030248095.1 Ptycholaimellus sp. GST1_10
AGCAAGTTCTTGGACATCCGGTTGCGTAGACCATTAGCCACAATTCCAGCGAAGCTGAACACCCTCTCCACCTCAAGCAGAAACTGGCTAGGCACATGGGTAGTGAATTGTGTGGACTGGCATACAGCAGCTCCAGAGGATGGAGTGGCGAGAAGCTCAATGGCCAGAGGCTGGAGGTGCTTGTAGGCTGAAGGGGGCGAGTTGGACCAGAACTGGAGAGGATCTAAAAATTTCCAATAGGTTAGGAGATGTTTTGCAGAGAGTGTTTCAGCTGAATAGGCGTAACGCCGAAACGGCGTAACGCCGAAACGGCGTAACGCCGAATCGGCGTAACGCCGAAACGGCGTAACGCCGAAACGGCGTAACGCCGAAACGGCGTAACGCCGAAACAGCGTAACGCCGAAACGGCGTAACGCCGAAACGGCGTAACGCCGAAACAGCGTAACGTCGTTTCGGCGTGACGCAAAACAGTAGGGATAACCTTCACAGGGAGGAGCAGTCTGGATGAAAGCTTCCAGCTGTGTGGCAATGTCTCCCTCTGGCTGGCTGGACTGATAGGGCTGGGATGAGGATGATGAGCCTTTGCTGCTGCAGGTGTCCAGCTCTGCCAGCAGCCCTCCCAGGGTATCATCTGAAAGCAGTGCTGGTAAAGCAAAAAGAGAGATTGAGTCTGATGCTGTGAAATAATACCAGGGTTGATAGGAGAGGGCGGCTCCTGCTTCACGACGTTGTGGAGGGGTTGCTCCTCAGCCTGGTCTGTGAGGCGCTGGATGATGGATTCCTTGGCCAGCTGGAGGAGACTGGTACTGAAGCCCTTGGATTTGCGGTTGGGGTTGAGCAGTGCTGCGCAGGCAGCAGTGATGTCGAAGTCTCTGGACTGGGGCACCAGGAACCTAATGATACGAAAGTCATGTGGCAGAGGTAATGGGCTGGATAAAAGCAGTGCCTGGCAAAGCGTCTCTTCAGGGACTCCAGGAGTGACTCCGCAGCACGATGGACAGATCGCTGAATCCGATCACCAGGGGCTGGTTGCTGCAGGAACTTTTCGCAGTGAAGGCGTAGACACTGAACATCAGCTATGAGGTCTGCAATCAATGACATTTGATGATTTTGTTAAGTGTAGTTGGGAGATGTACAGCTGTAGGTGGGCTTTCCAGATTGCTGATGGGTGAGGCTGACTGTGGCGAAGGGCTTGAGGAGGGTGTGGAGGGATTGAAGGACAAGCCAGTAACTGCGGGGAAGGTTCTCCATCTTGTACTCCCCCAGAACTTTGGCCAGGGCCTCCTTGGCCTTCAGCATGGAGTTGATCATGGTGAAAGTGGAGTTCCACCGCGTTTGCTGGAAATGTTTCTTTCTCAAGAGGCAAAGTGTTTTGGGGCAAAGTAAGTACTTGGCGCTGCTGAAGGGTCTTGCTTGTGATCTCTTTCAGACGCTCACCAGCCTTACAGCCACGGACGCGTGAGACCAGCTCGGACGCTTTGTCAGCAATATGGGCAACGGCTCAATTTTTAGATGGTTCTTGTTGAACAGCATATTGCTGAAAAGGCGTAACGCCTAAACGGCGTAACGCCGAAACGGCGTTACGCCGAAACGGCGTTACGCCGAAACAGCGTAACGCCGAAACGGCGTAACGCCGAAACGGCGTAGCGCCGAAACGGCGTTACGCCGAAACGGCGTAACGCCGAAACGGCGTTACGCCGTTTCGGCGTTACGCATAATCTGTGTCAAGCTTAAGTTGGGGACATACCGTCAACTTTGAGAAAGTCAGAGACGACGAGGTTGAGGTTGTGATTGAAGCAGGGCAGGCGTTTCCCCGCCATGTCTTCCTCCAACACCTCCACCAGTTCTCTCTTGTAGGCCTCAGTCTTCCCAGCGTCATCCTCATCCTCTGCCTCCAAGAAGATTGAGGCGAGGAATTCCCGCTCTTCCCCTGTGAGGTCCAGCTCTTCAGTCTCCGCCTCAAGTTCAGGGGTGTGCTTTGCAGTTGTGCAAGTTTAGGGTCTGGTACCTCGACAAGTGTAGATGAGAGGTGATCTCTGATGCCAGCAGTCAGGTTGGAAGCATTGTCCACAATGATCCGCCCCAACTGATCACTGCTCAGGCCCAGAGACCCAGTCCAGAACTCCGTGAAGACCTGTTTGTGAGAAAAGGTTGCTATGTGAATATGTCTTGTGTAGTAGGATACACGTTAACCTCCATGATGTGTTCGCCAGTGTGGGGATAGGGGCAATGCACCACGCCTGGGACGATGTTGTCCACGGCTTTGGTGCTGGAGTTGTAGAAGACAGCCACCAGGCCCAGGTATGGAGTTCCGTTCCTGTAGAATGCCTACCTTTTAGGCATAACGCCATGCTGATTCAGCGTTACGCCGTTTCGGCGTAACGCCGTTTTGGCGTAACGCCAAAACGGCGTAACGCCGCTTCAGGTGAATTGGAATGACACAGCAAACAGCATGATGGAACCTTGCAGTCCAGAGATCGATGATTGCGTGGATCTTGGGCTGCTGCTGAAGATCGTGCTTGAGCACGCAGAATAGCTCCTCCTTCCCCTCGAACAGCATTTTTGTAGCCCGTGTCCTACAGAGTAGATGTTAAATTAGTTAGAAGAAATAGGAGTTCTGGAAAGAGAAGTTTGGACCGTTTTGGGAGATCGTAGCGTGGATCAAGCTTGTGGATGAAGGCCTTGAAGGCTGGGTTCTCCAGGCTGACGATGGAGGTTGGACCATGAGAGGCCACGAAGGCCATGCAGGCCCGATCCAGCTCTTCCTTCTTCTTCTCACCCTTCTTGTAGTTCCCTCTGTAGGCTTCCAGCTTTGTCTGGGTGCCCGTTGTGGGCACCTTTGCCTCCTTGGCAGCCTTAGCCTTGGACTCTGCAGATGCTTGGCGTTACGCTGTTTCGGCGTTACGCCGTTTCGGCGTTACGCTGATTAGGCGTAACGCCGTTTCGGCGCTACGCCGAAACGGCGTTACGCCGAAACGGCGTTACGCCGAAACGGCGTTACGCCGAAACGGCGTTACGCCGAAACGGCGTTACGCCGAAACGGCGTTACGCCGAAACGGCGTTACGCCGAAACGGCGTAACGCCGTTTTAGCGTTACGTCGCAACAAAGTCACATTCTTAAGAGGCTGAACCTTCCCACAGAGCTGCTGCGTTCTTTGCATGCCGGCGGACGTCTTCATCTGTGTGGCCCTTCAGATGGCGAACCAGGTTGCTGACGGGGCCTGTCGTCTTCCATATACAGGCCTTGCCAGACTCCTGCAATGTGATGAAATAAGGAACAAAGAGTTTAAATCAAGATGAAGGAGAAGGCAACTGGGACGGAGCAGAAGATAGTTTTCGCCTGGGAGTCGTACTTGATGGGCAATTCAGTGTCCCAGATGGGATGGTAAAGGGGTCTTTGACGACCTGGCATTGATGCAGTGAGGAGGGGGGCCAGTAGCAGAAGGGAGAAGGAAGTGAGTGGTGGATTGCAGTCAGTCAGTGTTGGCGCTGTGTGCACTGTGTGCGCACAGGGACGCTCAAAGCTGTCACTAATGTGCGCGCTGGTCCAGAGAGTAGAGAAGCTATTCAGAATCAGAATCAGATTCACCCTCGTCTGACTCTGCCATATATCTATCCATCCTTTTGTCCTCATAGAAGCTGCATGCCAAGCCATGTAGAACCCAGATGGTCGTCAGACGAGGAATAAATGTCTGGAGAAACCACTGTGCATCTACAGTGTCGCAACAGCAGAAGTAAAACACTGCAATGGAGACAACCAGCGCTTTGAGGTTTTGCATATCTTCTGCTCAGAGTGATAGGACAGGCCATTTCCCAATGGCCACCTCAACAATGGCAGGTAGCGTTCTCACGGTCCCACCTTCAAGGTCATTTGTCTTGTGTTCCTTGGCACTGCCTTACGCCGTTTCGGCGTAACGCCGATTCGGCGTAACGCCGTTTCGGCGTAATGCCGAATCGGCGTTACGCCGAAACGGCGTTACGCCGAAACGGCGTTACGCCGAATCGGCTCCTATACCAGCTCTCTCCTCACTTCTCCTTGTCAAGGGATGCAGCAGAAAAGACAAACTGGCAGAAGCAATAGCAAAACAACCATAAGGGCAGAGTGAAAGGGGAATGTGCAGGGGAATGATGAAAGAAAGTCCCTGGGAGGCATTAGATGGAGGGTGAGGGGGGCATTGGGGGAGAGTGGGGCTCTGGCTTTGCAGCCTTGGGTGGCGTCTTCCCAAACGACAGGTCCTTGGCCCGCTGTACCCAGTCCATGCTGTTAATGCGGAAGATCATCTTCTTCTTCACAAACGTCTTCGTTGCTACCACTGCAAGTAGCTTGTTCCTGGGATAGGGCAAAATTGAACTTTATGGGAAATGGAACTCTTGCGCTTGGGCGTGGCCTTCTGGGCTGCCTTCTTTCCAGGACTAGGCATGGGCTTAGGAGGTGGAGAGGGCGTCTTGGGGAGTAGATCCAGAGAGCTGGATTCGCTGGAGTCGGAGTCAGACTCGCTCGATCGCTCCCCAGCCTCCTCTCCGAGCATCTTGAGCATCCGGCTGAGTTTGTCGTGGACCCCATTCAGCTCCTCCTCCACTGCCTCAGACTCATTCTCCAGTATGGCAGCCTCCACCTTTCCCTGGACACCCCAGCACAGGAGTCGCATCTCAGCCACTCGTCCACGCTCCATGGGCATCTTTTACTTCTCCCCTTCTTCAACTCTTTTCTCTCCAACAATGTGAGACAGTGATTGCATGAGGATCGTCTGCAGAGGCAGCATTGCCTCAGGCACAGTAGGCTAAAGCTTGGGGATGGCAAAAATGGCGCCATCATAAACTGCCTTTCCGCGTTACGCTGTTTGGGCGTAACGCCGAAACGGCGTAACGCCAAACAGCGTTACGCTGAAACGGCGTAACGCCGAAACAGCGTTAAGCTGTTTCCACCCAACATATTGAGCACTCTTTTATTTCTCCCCTTCCTACACTCTTTTCTCTCCAGCAAGGCCAGACAATGATCGCATGAGGATCGTCCCATCTTCCAGGTCCAGAGGCTCCCCTGCTCCGTAGTTGGCCTATTCGGCGTAACGCCTATTTTTTTCGGCGTAACGCCTATTCGGCGTAACGCCTATTCGGCGTAACGCCTATTCGGCGTAACGCTGTTTCTGAAACAGCTTAACTCCTAAACGGCGTAACGCCTATTCGGCGTAACGCCTATTCGGCGTAACGCCTATTCGGCGTAACGCCTATTCGGCGTAACGCCTATTCGGCGTAACGCCTATTCGGCCTATTGTGACGTGAGAAGAGTTTAGAACAGAAACTGTCAGAAACAACTAAGGCACCAGAATTCATTTTTTGATTTTAAGTGCATATGGCATGAAGCAAAATTGAGCAAACACAACTGGGACCCAGTTACTGGGTTACTGCCAGTACTTACTGACAAAGCATTGGCCAAGGGCTACATGAGTGAAATAAAGCTCATTTTGGGATAAAGAAAATAGGCAAGCACAAATGTGTAGGCTAATGGGAAGTGGAGGTGGAGGTGCCAGTGGAAGTAGGGGCGGACCAGAAGGTGCGGAGGGTGGTGGTGGTGGTGGTGTTGGTGGAGAATGGGTAGGGAAGGTCGAAGAGACTGGGAAAAGAAGGCTGGGTGGCCTTGGACTTCTTGGATGCCTTGGACTCATTGCGCTCTGCCTCCAGGATGAATGCGAATGGACCGTTGGATGCCTCCTACAAATGAGAATGGGGTAGAAAGAATGTATAAGTGGGGGAAAATACTTCTTCTAGGATTTCAACATCGCTTTCCGAGCTGTTGGACTTCATGCTGGTGTGGCCCTCCAGGAGGTCCATCCATGCTGGTCTGCTCCCCTCCTTCACTGCCACCTTCTCTCCAGCTTTGCTCACCTCAGAAAGAGCCTACAAATGAGAATGGGGAAGAAAGAATGTATAAGTGGGGGAAATACTTCTTCTAGGATTTGGACATGGCTTCCACTTCCACTTCCAGTGCCGTTGGACTCCATGCTGGTGTGGCCCTCCTTGACTGCCACTTTCTCTCCAGCTTTGCTCACCTAAAAAAGACTGGCTTAGTCACATTGCATGGAGGGTGGGTGTAGTTGCTGGAACAGAGTGGGGGAACTGCCCGAATTGAGGAGCAGAGCCAAAGACAGCGTAGGCTGAGATGGGGAACATGGGCTTGGGCAGGGGCTTGCCCACATACTGAGCAGCCCATTCATAGTAATCGCCACCCCACCAGCTGTCCTCAGCTTCCGCCTCCATACTCTAATAGAAGCCTCAAATAATTGTAGCACTCTTTCCAGATAAAAAATTTATGCGCTGAATCTTGCATTGGATGAGAAGCGTGCGTTTCTTAAACCACCACACTTATGCGCAAGACAATGACATTCAGGTAGGCATATGCAAGGGGAAGTATACGGTAAAACTGCGTTGAGCTGTTTTGGTGAATCAGCATTACGCCGTTTGGGCGTAACGCCGAAATGGCGTAACGCCGAAACGGCGTAACGCCGAAACGGCGTAACGCCGAAACGGCGTACGCCGAAACAGCGAACGAAAACGCCGAAACGGTGTAACGCCGAAACGGAAATATTAGAATCTCTTATTTTTTGTTATCTTTTTTGTGACAAGATACTATTATTAGCAGCATTTTCAGATTCCCCCTTCTTTAACCTTGTCCCGCTAGACGTTCCCATTTTGGTCGAAAAAAAACAAGCAAAAGAAGAAACACGCGCCGTCGCACGCCGCGGCACTCATATTTGCACCGTTATTCAACTCTTTATTGAAAACGCAGAAATCGAAGATTGCAACAGTCATTAATAGTATCGAGGACAAAGAGTTTAAAAAAATAAGGAATCAGAAAATGCCGCTAATCATAATCTGTCACAAAAGATAACAAAGAATTAAGAGATTAGCGAAATTTTGTTTCGTCATTACACCGTTTCGGCGTTACGCCTCGTTTTGTACGCCGAAACGGTGTAACGCCGAAACAAATATTTAGTTAATCTCTTTATTTTTTGTTATCTTTGACAAGATTATGATTAGCAGCATTTTCATGATTCCCCTTCTTTTTTTAACCTTTGTCCCTGCTATGACTGTTCCCATTTTTGTTTTTTGGTTTTCGATGAAATAAATTACAATGACAATATATGAAGTTATGAAGTTAAACGCCGTTGCCGTAACGCCGTTTACTTCGATATGCATTGTAATTTATTTTCATCGAAAACCAAAAACAAAAAAAGGACAGTCATAGGCAGGACAAAGGTTAAAAAAGAAGGGGAATCATGAAAACGCGCGAATCAACTTGTCACAAAAAGATAACAAACGGCGTAAGCAGAAAAGAGAGTAACGCCAAATACTTGTTTGGCGTTCACCGGCCGGCGTAACGCCGAACGGCGCGTAACGCCGAAACGGCGTAACGCCGAAACGGCGTAACGCCGAAACAGCGTTACGCCGAAACAGCGTTACGCCGAAACGGCGTAACGCCGAAACAGCGTGACGCCGAAACAGCGTTACGCCGAAACGGCGTACGCCGAAAGCCCGCCGCGGTGTAACGCCGCCAAAATGACCAAATACTTAGTTACGTGTTATGGGCTCTTTATTTTTGTTATTTTTTGCGACAAGATTATGATTAGCAGCATTTTCATGATTCCCCTTCTTTTTTTAACCTTGTCCTGCTATGACTGTTCCCATTTTTGTTTTTTGGTTTTCGATGAAATAAATTACAATGCAATATATGAAGTAAACGGCGTAACGCCGAAACGGCGTAACGCCGAAACGGCGTAACGCCGAAACGGCGTAACGCCGAAACGGCGTAACGCCGAAACGGCGTAACGCCGAAACGGCGTAACGCCGAAACAGCGTTACGCCGAAACAGCGTTACGCCGAAACGGCGTAACGCCGAAACAGCGTAACGCCGAAACAGCGTTACGCCGAAACGGCGTAACGCCGAAACAGCGTAACGCCAAAATGACCTAATGCTTGTTACGTCGTTATGGACTGCAATAGACTCCTGAAAGGCCAGTAGCTACGATAGGAACACTGAAAGAGAGTAGGGGAAAATGAGGACGAGGCTGGTGTCCGAGACACAGGAGTAGGCGTTGATGACTGGGGATTTGGGCAAGGAAGCCTTGATGGGGATGCTGCTGACGGGGCTGGAGAGGCCGCCGATGCTCGTCACTGTCGCTGGCTGGCCCAAGGAAAGGAGGTAGGCTGGCCTCTCAGTTTCCGTCGGGGGTAGTAGCAGTAAAGGCGAGCCGGAAATGTCCAGCTCAGCGATCTGCTCAATCCGAAACGCGGCCTCAGACTGGCAGTTGCCAGCTAGGGAGCAGTTCTGCGGACACTCTTGACAGTCGTCCTGGTCCAGCTGCCATTCGATCCTTGCCTCGAAAGGCTGAAGACGCCCGCTGGCTATCAGCATCATCTGGTCCCCGTCCAGGGTGATGGGTAGGTGAGGAGAATGGAGGAGGCCGGAGCGGCAGAGACTGAGTGGCGTAGCTGTGGACTGGTGGAAGAGGGGCTGGTCTTTGAGAACAAGGAGGAGGTCGGCAGTGAAGCAGTTGAAGGGAGGTGATGAGGAAGGGAGAAGGGAGAAGCGAAGGCGACTGCTGGGAAGGGAGGTGATGATCCAGATACAGTCAAGGCGGTCGGAGGGTGTTTGGGTGAAACGCAAAGGTGATTTGAAACCGATGCTCAGCGCTCCGGACCAGAAGTCTGCTGCGTCTATTAGGCGTTTGCCTCAATTTTGAAAGAGGATAAGTGAAGGTTGTGAAAAGAGGGCTCCAACCAGTGCACTCGTGAACACAGCCTTGATGTTGAGAAGGGAAATATGAGGGCAGGCAGTGCTGGCAGTTGGCGCCAGTGGTACCTTGGCTGCAGTAGCAGGCACCGTTCAATGAGTCGCAAATGCCTCTGCGCTGATCACCAGCCATGGAGCATTTGCAGGCCTTGCATGGCTGCAAAATATTATCTCAAACCTAACTAAAAAGAAACAGTCTAGTTGCTCACAATCCCTTTGGAGGGATTGCCGAAATAGCCAGGCTCGCAGATGCCGCAATTCCAGCCTTTGGTGTGGTTCTGACAGGCAGTGCAGATGCCTGGAGCATGTCCTGCTTCTTACTCCAAGAGTAAAGGCGGCAGTGGAAGGCTGAGTACCAGGCTGAGTGCAATGACTAAGTTGATGACAGCCACAGTCTCGCTCGCAGCCCCCGCCGGTCCAGCCCAGCTCGCAGCGGCAGCCTAGCTTCCCCTCCTCCACCTCCACGCAGGTCCCATGCTCGCAGGCTGGCCAGCACCTCAAATCTAGACCATCGGCCTCAGTCAGAGATGCTGCCGCAAACGTTTCCTCGCAGCTTGAGCGTCCGTCGCCCATGTAGCCCTGACGACACTGACACTGGCTACCCTGGCAGTCGGCTTTCGGGTGACAGAGATCGCATGCTATCCTGGACGGACAGCGCCAGAAGTTCCGCTGCTACATAGCAACAACTTATGCTTCCAGCTGCTGACGAGGAAAGAGAAGCAAACGGGAAAGGAGGAGGGGCAGTGATGGGTAATTTGTCGACAGGAACCGTTGTAGGCACTTCCGTCATGGCACCAGCCACAGTTGGCCAATGCCAGGCAATCGTTGCAATTCACCGCGCTCGTACAGTCCAGGCAATCTGATCATATTCAAACTTCGTTTAATTATGAATTGAAAATGATGATGGTATATAATTAAAAGAGACCTGAAGCATCCCTCAGAAATCTGGCGCAGTAGGAAAGCAAGAAAGGTTGCATTGCTCCTGGAAGACAACGCTGCTCCACCTGGCACCAGCCGCATCCCCTGCTTCTGCTGCACTCCAAGCAGCTCACCAACTTTGAGCAGTTGCCTAGAACCATCTTCATTCTCCTCATGAACCTTACTAACCCATAGAGGCACCAATCGATAAGGCATCACGAGTGGCATGAGCCTCATTTGTTATGGACAGCGCTGATGAAGTATCTAAGGCCGAAGAACAATTGCTGGAATTCTCCACAGCAACAGCTGGCTGAAAGACAGCGATTCCGCCTTAGGTCACTTGCAAAGCAAAGGCGTCTATATTACCCACTGCTGTGGCTGCCAGGCAAGACACTGTAGGTTTAGATAGGCCATGGAGGCTGTTTGAGTCGGGTGCAAGGAGCGGACTTGCAGCAGCGTTCCATTCTGCACTGCCTTGCCAGCTAAGCCGGGTAGGCCGAGCCAACTGGGGCCCTCCGCAGGCAGCCAGCTCCAGCCCTCACTCTCCAGCCCAAAGGCCCAGAGCCCACTGCTCTCAGCGCCGATGAGGAGGAGTCGCTGCAGTTCCGCCTGCCAGTGCAGCAGGGTGCCAGCAGACGGCGGAGGCCAGACAGCCGACGGCAGCAACTCCTCCCAGTCCAGACGCCTATTTTCCCTGCTCTCATTGAGCGAAATTCGACGGAAGCTTCTGCTCAGCTGGCCTGTCTCTGAGTTCAGCCCTCCGAATGCATAGATCCAGTCCCCGGCCACAGCTGCTGAAAGCCAGAGGAGTGCAGCGTAGGGCGAAGTGTATGGCAGAAGCTGTTCAGAAGAAGTGCCGTCAGAATGGAGGGTGAGGAGGCAGGCAGAGCTGTTCATGCCTCCGAGGAGAAGGAGGCGGTGTTTGGGGAGGCGGAGGGGGACATGAGCGAAGGCGGAGCAGTTGGTGAAGTGGCGGCGCCAGACAGACTGATTATAAAGCCAGAATTGGGAGCTGATGGGGCCGTTAGGAAGGAGGCCGCCGTGCATGAAGGTCCCCACTTTCTCCAGCTCCCCGACGGCGGGATAGAAGAGCTGTGGAGGAGGCTCAGTATTCCAGCAGAGGTCCGGCTTCCTTTTGCACCAGCAGCTGTCAAATTCAGGCCCAGTGAGGTCCAAAAGGCAGGTGGAGAAATGGAAGAACGATTGGGAGCAGCCATTCTGGCCGCCACAAGACGGAGGACAGGCAAGGCCGTAAAAGACACCTCTGAAGAAGCTTTCCCCGCCTCCCGACGATTCAAGCACCAGACTCATCTGCACCCAACTTCTCTTCCCAGAACGGCAGCCATTATTAGGCCGACCTCTCCCTGATAGCTTCTCAGGATGAAAGGGGAAGTGGCGTTGTGGGAGAGGACGCGGAGGCGATGCGAAAGCCGGGGAAGGGAGCCGTCGAAAATATAAAGGCTGGCTTCAGGGCCCAGCCGTAGCTCTGCCAGTTCAAGCACCAGGACAGAGGAGTTCTCTGCTGCAGAAACATCCTATTTTTCTCTCATTCCAAAAATGCAAAAAGCGACCCTGCAGAAGCCAGGCACACTGTCGGTTGGCCGAGTCTCGAGCCATGAAGGACTGCGGATTCGTGCCGCTGGTTCTCAGCTGCTGTCTTCGGCATGGACTGAGGGCCAAGAGTCCAGCTGATGGCCAGAGGATGAGCAGGAGGAGCATCTCTATTGAGCGGGCGGAGTGAGTGAGGCGTGAGTAGAGTGAGAGGCCATGAAGGAGCAGAGGCAATGCCTGAGAGGCAAAAAAGTGGCCAGCCTCCTTTCTTTAGGGGCATCGATTAAGTGGGGCAGCTGTGATAAGGGGGCGGGGAGTGGAAAATGAGCGCCCGTTGCTAGGTTTCATTTGCCGCCGCCTCCTGCCCCAGTTTCCGCTCACCAGCTCTCCTTTTTTTATACTTTGTACCAAAACAAAACACAGGAATCAAGTTGGATGCAAAGAAGAAGAGAAGTGGCAGAAAAGTGGAGACACTGGAAGTCACGTAAAAGGCCATACATCAACATCAGAAAGTGTGAGTGGAGAAAGCGGGGGAGGAGGCTTAGAGCTCGCGATGAAGGGTGAGAGTGTGGTTGGCGTGTGGGTCCCAGGGGAAGGTGCGGGGTCCGTAGTAGTCCAGGCGGTAGGCGCTGCCGTCCGCGGGGCCCACTATCTGTCCAATAGACCCTTTTATGCCCACCGCATCAATCTCCCTGCACACGCTTTTAGGGGGGAGGAGGCGCCTCATTTCCCCTTCAGTGGAATTGCAAAGGAAGCAGACTGGAATGGGCCTTTTTGCTTAACCTCATAGATTTTGGCTGTGGCTTATTCAAGCTTGGAAAGCCTAAAGGAAATGAAATAAGATGAAACCTGGAGTGCGATAAGAACGACGTCGACGAGGTAGAAGATGCAGAAGAAACCGAGGGAGCACATTTTGAAAAGGCCTGAAATGGAGAGGAGTGAATAGGAGAGGTAGATGAGGAAATGGAGCGCGAGGAACCGATGGCTGGATAGCCGAGGTAAAAGCGATCCAAGCCCAGCCAGCCAAAGAAAACGGAGAGGCCTAACGCAGTCCGCCAGTCTTTACCCGAGCTGCAACTGGGTCGTTTAGCAATCTAAAATAAAAAGTTAATACTCATCATTTTAATTCATTTTTGACTTCGTTGAACATTTCAGGAAAGTAATTTTGAAAATTAAGGGATTCTATACGTATATCTAATATAATTCAAGTACTCATTTAGAAACAGCTTTATTTGCTGACCTATAAAAGCAGGGAATGGTTTTGGTGAAATTGTTGAAGGTGGCGCCATCGCAGTCCAGATATGCAATCGTCTCGCATTGTACTTCAATTGAAACAAATGTGAAGAGGGAGAATGGGAATGAGAAATAATTACCCGGCGCCTGGTTGCTCTTATCGCAACCGAAGGGCTGCTGCGTAACTGGATCGATGCTGGGCGGAAAACATCGATACCTTGCGAAAAATCGATACTAATCTGTCCATTCTCATCTGTGTCAACCAAACTTCAATTGATTGTATTCAACTACCAACTGATTGCTAAATCTGCATTGGATAGGTCAGTAGTAAAGAAAGCTGACTGGCCAGGCAGGAGGGAGTCACAGGAGAGCCTTGAATAGGACTCCAGAACGGTGGCCATGAGCAGAGCAAGGCGAAACAAACCAAAGCGCTGCATCCTTTTCAACTTTGCTTTCTCCGGCGCTTTCGCATTAGGCTTTGCTGGAATAAAACTGCTACTAGGATAACACGCAATCCAATTAAGCCTGGATACGGCAAGACAAAATTTTAGAAGGCTTGACAAAGCGTCCTACTCCTGCGCGATGAGGAGATATATTGGGAGAACTGCGCAGATGGGGGGTTGCTGTGAGACCAGTCTTGGCAGCTGCTGGTGCCTGGAAAAGAGGCTGGAAAAGGCACTACGAGTGGCCCCCTTGCTCATGCCAGCTACCGACTCAGCTTTCCTAATTGCAGCATTCTAGTATACGCCTAAAAATCCATGAAAAATCGCTGAGCTCAAATAGTGCGCGACTTTTGCATTCCTTACAACAATTGTCTATTCTAGACCATCTTTTTATTTTTTGCTTCCCTTTTCGAGAAAGTTCTGGGCACAAAACGAACGTCGCTAAAACGACCTGAGAATTCTTATTCTTTCTTTCCTTTGTCAGTCAGTTTATTGGGGAGCTATTGTGTATACTTTTATGAATCGTGGTCATTGCCATCAGCAGTCATTCCTTCTCCGTTACGTCTTGTTAATTTTTTGCAGCATTTTCACCAAAAAATTGTCTAAAGAGGATATCTTGCCAAAGCTTCGTTGCTCTTCGGATTATCGGCCAGTTCTTTTTGATAATTGTCTGCAAGCGGATCATACTGTGCATTTTGAAGAGTTCCGTGAACAAGGACTCGTTGTTTTAAGCTTCTCCATAGCAACCAGCGTAGCTTCAGCCAACTAGCAGAATGTAAAGCATTATCTTTTATGGGAGGAGTTTAGAGATGGTGAAATGGAGATTGGGGGAGGATGAGTGTGGGCTGGGTGTGAGATTTGGCGGCTGTGATAGGGACTTTGATGCTCTGCCGCCGCCGCACCTGTCGTGTTTGCTTTCCAGGCGCCCTTTTCTGGCCTAGACTAATAATGCCCGGACCAGTTATGGGCCTTTCAATCACGGCTCACTTTGCCTAAGCTCCAAGAGCGAACCCTGCCATTGCCTTTTATCTTTGCCAACAATATCATCTGCACCATATTCTTTAGCGCCCAAAAAATCAAGTTTTTCGATAACATTATTGTTCAGTTGTTGCTAAGTCAAGCAGATCTGCTTTGCCATTTCAAAGTAGGGCTTTGTTCGTAAAAAAGGTGCAAAAGAGGTATTGCGAGTGTGTTTGTGCGATTTTGCGGTCTATGTGGCTGGGACCAGGAGGAGAATAAGGCAGAAGCAAACTTGGACAGAATGGGAACGGAGCGACTTGGCGATGCCGACCAGGAGGTGAACGCACTGGACATGGCCACCATCGCCCTTTACTTCATCCTTGTCCTGGCCACCGGCTTTTTCGTATCCTCCAACACCATCCACTCCCTTAAATTCATCGATCATTTATTCCGCCTATAATCACTAGGCCATGTGTCGCTCCAGCCGCGGGACGGTGAGCGGCTATTTCCTGGCCGGTCGATTCATGTCCTGGCTCCCCGTCGGCGCCTCTCTCTTCGCCTCCAACATCGGCAGCGGTCTTCATTTCATGGCCCCCTCCTCCCCTCCCCTCCTTCAAGCCCCTGCTCCTTCTACAGAGCATTTCATCGGATTGGCGGGGAGTGGAGCAGCGAGTGGGATCGGAGTGGCGGCGTTCGAGCTGAACGCGCTGGCGATAGTGCAGCTGCTGGGCTGGGTCTTCCTCCCCGTCTACATCGCCTCGGGGGTGAGCACGCTGCCGGAGTACATGTCCAAGAGGTTCGGCGGCAGTCGCATCCGCGTCTACCTCTCCGTCCTCTCCCTCCTCCTCTACATATTCACCAAAATATCCGTCAACATGTACAGCGGCGCACTCTTCGTACGCGCCGCCCTAGGTTTAGCACAATTCCTCATCATTTACTCCCTCTAAAAATGTGAAAAGTCGATGCGCTGTGTTGCGCGCAGTTCAACAACTGGCAAAAATGCTGTTGTGAAGATTTATTGTAGTTATTTAAGCAATCATGACCCTGATTTTCAAAAAATTAACTAACCCATAGTCCAAAGTGATCAAAAAAGTTTAAGCAATTTTTAATGAAATTTTGTTCATCAATATAGCCTAATTTTTATGACAAGTGGCGTTGTTTAGGGCATACATTTTAAAAATCAGGGTCCCGATTGCTAAAAATTTAAAAATTATATAAATTTCATTGTCATTTTAGTGTCGTTTTGAGACATTTTCTTTAAATATTCGAAACACTTGCATATTATCAGTTTTAATTCATGTGCAAACGAGGTATTCACAGATTCATGATGGGTCAGAGAGTATTTGTGTTGGTATAGTGGTTGATGGTGTGCAGGGTGGGACATCTACTGGGCTGTGTTGCTGGTGCTAGGGATGACGGCAGTGTGTACTATCACCGGTGGCCTGGCCGCCGTCATCTACACGGACACCCTCCAGACCGCCCTCATGCTCTTCGGTGCTGGCGGCCTCTCCGCCTACGCCTTCTATCAGGTCGGCGGCCTCCCCGGCCTCATGGCTCAATACCCTCACGCCTACATCGCCAACGAGACCCTCCCTAACGACACCTGCGGTCTGCCCTCTCCGGTGTGTCCCCTTTCACCACTTGGAGCAGCCATATATCTTTTTGCGCGGCCGAAGGCCACCTGCCGCGGAGTCAGAGCTCCGGAGTGCATAACTGGTGGCATAGAGATGCCACCTCACATTATATCAGCTAAACTTTTTGCGGCCTTTTGGGAGGCTTTGGAAAATTGAATTGACAAGATAATGCCCTGCGAGTGCCAAATTCAGTTTTAGCCAATGTTAGGGCGCGTAGTATATCTACTCATCGACCTGATGTTTCAAACAGAATATATGAACAGAGTTTAACAGTACATCCCATAGCTCAATAGCTATGAAGGTGAATAGCTTCAAAGGTAGCATTGCGAACTTTTCGTTGCGATGGCACTGTTCATAGTGAACAGTTATTTTCATAGAGCTTGATTGACTGGCAGGTGAAAGCCTCGCATTATATCAGCTCAGCTTTTGTTGGCCCTTTGGGAGGCTTTGACAGCTACGATAGAAGGCCCTGAGACTTAGCCAAAGTCAGTTTTAGTCAATGTAGGCACATAGACTTGATATTTCAAACAGAATGAGCAAACTTATATCAACGGTTTTTTAATGAAATCTGTTGAATGTTGGCATGAAAATCCGTCAGGGTGGTATCTTGAAGAGAGGCTTGGCATCTCTTGGCGACAGCCTTAGAATACCTTGTTGGTTGTTGCAGGATGCGTTTCGGATGCTGCGCGAAGCGGGGGACGCGGAGTACCCTTGGGCTGGCTTCCTCTTCGGCTACACACCGGCCAGCATCTGGTACTGGGCCGCGGACCAGATGATGGTCCAACGAGTCCTCGCCTCCAAGAGCCTCAGCCACGCACAGGGCGCCACCCTATTCGCCGGATACCTCAAGATACTCCCTCTATTCCTCATCGTCCTACCCGGCATGATCTCCCGCGTCCTATATCCTGGTCCTCTTCTCAACCACTACCTTGCACCTGAGCAAGAGGAGGCTAGGCAGATGATTGCAGAGATGGTGGGCTGCATCACGGACTGTGAGGCCCGTTGTGGCAATGCCAAAGGCTGCAGCAACCTGGCCTACCCTACATTGGTGATGCGTCTGCTGCCGGCAGGGGCCAAAGGCGCTATGTTGGCCGTCATGCTCGCCGCCCTCGTCTCCGACCTCACCTCCATCTTCAACTCCGCCTCCACCCTTTTCACCATCGACATCTGGGCACGCATTCGGTTCCCGCCTTCCCCTTTCCCAATCTTCCCACTGCCATACTGCCAAGCGCTGTGCCTCTAGGCCAGGGGCATCGACGAGGGAGAAGCTGGCGGTGGGTCGGCTGTGGGTGATGGTGATGGTGGCTCTGTCCATAGCCTGGGTGCCCATAGTGCAGCTGCAGCAGGGTGGCCAGCTCTACATCTACATACAGTCCGTGGCCGCCGACCTCGCCCCGCCCATCGCTGCCGTTTACCTACTCGCCATCCTCTGGCCCAGATGCAATGAACAGGTTCACTTCATCCCCCCCTAGCCCTAAAGAATGATGCACAAAGCCTTGCCTCATTGATTTGTAGGGTGCATTTTGGGGCCTGATGGTGGGCTTCACGGTGGGCGTGATTCGAATGCTGCTTGACTTCAGCTACTCGGCGCCGGGCTGTGGAGAGGTGGACACTCGCCCCCTCATCGTGAGCGGCCTCCACTACATGTACTTCGCCGTCATCCTCTTCTGGCTCACCGTTGCCACCACCGTCGCTGTCTCCCTCGTCACTCCGCCCCTCAAAGCCTTCCGAGTAGGCCCCTCTCTTTTTTCCTGTTCAAGGCCTGCCTATCTTTGACACTTGACTTTTTATCATTTTACGTCGATTTATTCTGAATCGTAGAAGTTTGGGTTGGAATTAACTAAGTAAGCCATGATCCATGATTTTTCAGGTGATCCGGACGACGTATTGGAGTCGGCTGGATCGGTCGGCGCGGGCGGACGAATCGTCTCGTGAGTTTTGCGGGGACGTGATGCTGACGGAGCGGAGCGAGGAGGGGGAGCAGACCGGCATCAACCTGCTTCTCCACGAGACCAAGAGCCCCTGCGACTGCCTCACCCGTTTCGCTACCAAGATCTGCGGCGACGACGATGCCAACAGGGCCACTGCGCAGAAGGAAGAAGTTCTAATGACGCTTATTTTTGGAAGCTGAGTGAAAAGGGAATGGTTTTCTGCAGCAGCATTTGATGAAGCTGAGCACTCTGCAGCAGACGCGGACGGAAAAGATTCTGCTCAACACCAACCTCATCATACTTTTGTTAGCTCAAGACTGAGGGCTATTTGTCAAAGCTTGCTGAGAATTTGAGGCTGCTGGATATCTTCCTCTACTGCTTCTTCTCCTTCTACACTCCGATTCTTGCCAACACTTACCAGTGATCACGTTTTATGCGGAAATATCGTTTCATCTTTTCGATCGACTGTTTCATTTTTACAACATTGGCTACAAAACTTTCATGCAGTCTCCTACCATTCAAAACTTCTTTCATTGGTTTCGTTCATTTATCAGCATTAACGTATAACTTTGTTGTGTTGTAGTGTCATCAAAATTCATTTGCTCATCATCGATAGTTGATTTATTTTTAAAAATATTCACTGAAAAGACATCCTCTAAATCTAATGCGCAATGAAATTTTGAAAATATTGAAGACCAAGAGAAGAGTTAAATTTAGGTTATTTTCAAATTCAAGGTGGCGAAAGTTAAGGTTGTTAAGGTTATACATGACCAAAATCAAGACTGTTCCGACTACTTTGTCATGTCTTTTTCTTTTCCTCGCTCCATCCAAAATGTTTGAGATTGACAGGCACGCTTTTCAACGATCAGTGCCCGTTTCAAATTCAAATAGCTATTTTAGGGTAGATAGCTACCATGGCCTTGAGGTAAGTCAGCCTCGACTTCAAGGTCGAGGTATGGAGTGATTCAAATTGGTCTTGGCCAACCTACCTCCAATTCTTGGTTGAGGTAGGCGGCCTGGAATGTAAAATCCTGTTTTTCTAACAGTACATCTGGGCAGTAGACCACATTAGGGTAGCTCAGACAGTCTTCAATTCCAAAATAAGTGTTCCATCAGTGTTTTTAGTAGCGTGATTGGGGTTTTTTTGAGTTTCAGATTTATCAAGCTTGAGGGAGAGAGCAGTTGCTGGTCAGCAACTCCCGAACGGGAGACAATGAAAGCTCAGAATGGCAAAAGGTGGTAATATATTGCTAGCCTATTTGGTCTATGAGGATGAGCAGCAGCTTATTGGTACAGCGCTTGGAAAGAGGGATTGGAAAGTAGCTTGAGGTTAAGGTTTAAGAGATGGTGTCTGTAAGGTTGAAAAATCATTTGGAAACGTGTTTTGAGCTGAGTACAGGGGATGAAGGGCTTGGGTATGGCATCACTGGAAATAAAAACCGTTTGTGCCAATTCGCTTTCTTTCCAAAGATATGGCCCATTATGTGCAGAGAAGTGCTGAGGAGTGGTGATATCTACTGACATTATATAGAAATTTCCTTATAGTCTAATCCATGCTCAAAACACTGCATTTCGTTCCTTTACTGTCATAAGACGGATGCAGTCAATCAAGAAACATATGTCTCCCGTTAAAATATCATGAAAATTAATTAGAGGCCGCTTGCTACCATGGGTCAGACCAGGGTAGCATTTTCAAGGCCTTGGTAGGCTACCAAAAAGTGAATTTGAATCGGTCCTAGGCCAATATCTACCAAGGCCTCAAACTTGTAATGTTTAAGCTACCACCTACCTCGAATTCAAGGCCCAATTTGAATCGGGCACAGAATGAAATCTAATGTCAGAAAGGCGACGAAGCGTCTGAGTGAAGTATCTGGCCCAAAGGGGCTATGGGCAGACTGGCCTGGGTATAGAGGCCTGGAGTGCGCACCTGAAAGAATCTCAGCCTTTTCATCCGGCAAATGGAAATGAAAGACCAACCGGCGGAGGCAGTCTTTGAGCAGAAGCGAGGAGAAGACTGGCTGCTCGGTTGCAGCCCGCCTCCGTCTCACTCACTCGCACCACACCCACCTCCTCCTCTTCTCCTCAAACTCCTCCCCACTTTCATCTTCCCCACCTCCAAACGGCAGAGGCAGGAACCTAGCAGAGGCTCATCTTCCGAGCTCGCCGACTGCGGCAGGGGCAGAAGGCGAAACAGCAGCTTCAGGCTCAACTCCGGCTCCAGCCTCTCACGCCCCCCTCCTTCACTCAGTCTACCGGCCGCCGATATTGTGCCCGGCTCCAGCAGCCAGATCTGCAGCCACTCCCAGATCTCACATTGCTCAAGAGGGATAGAGAGAGGACGAGTAGTTTGGGCCGCCCGTCCAGCGTTTGGAGGAGCAGGCGACGACTGGCTGAGGTCGCGGACTTGGCGAGGAGGAAGGAGGCCAGGCCTTTCGCTTCCCCGCCGAAGCGCTGCTCCACCAAGCTCTCCGCCTCGCTGTTCAGGCGAAGCTGGACGGCTGAGTGGAAAAGTTTCAGTCGCCTGCGCTCCCCCTCGCCTTCAAACTCGAACAATGTGTCGTCACAGATTTGAGACATGTTTGACTCAGTTGACTGTGATGCCTAGTAGAGACTGGAAATAATGGGCTCAATCGGGCTTCAAGCTCAAACGGTGGTGAGTATGGAGAGTAAAAGTGCTGCGGCTCAAGGGATTGACTACCTCGTTTGATTCTGAGTCCGAGCTGGCTTTGACAGTGCTGGCAGTGCAAGAGACCATCTTCTCCCTCCATCAGCGACCAAGAGGCCAGCTCCCGCTCTCCCTCCAGCAGGAAATGGGAATCAGAGAGTAGAAATCCGCCTCCAACTCTCCCATCTCCTTTGCCGCCCTTCTCTTCCACTATCTCTAAACCTTGATTTGGCTGAAAAGCAGTGGGAGGGTTGGAAGCAGAAGAGCTGGCAGGCTGGGTGCAGTGGGCGTCGTGCGGATGGCAGAAGAAGTCGGCAGACTGCTGGCCGTCCAGCCAATCGTCGCTGGGCAGACAGCCGGCTTTGCCCAGCCTTCAAGGCCACAAACCTGAGGATAGAATATTGCAATAAAGGAGAGGTGAAACCCTTGTAGATGCGGGATGAGCGCCTCTCGGCAGTGGCAGCAGGCGGCTTCCCCGCCCACGGCATTCAAGGCCTTCGCAAACTCGTCCAGGCTCCGCCGCCCGCGCACCAGTCGACTCAGCACATACTCATTTGTCTTCCCTACACCAGTTCATCCGCACTAGCCTTCGTTGCAGAGGGTAGAGTAGAGGCCTAACGGAGACGCAGGTTAGGCACTGCAGTGTGGAGGGATGCGGAGAAGAGGCGCTGCTCCCCCTGACTCCAACCGAAGCCGCTCAGAGTTCCTGGCTCCAGACGCATGCCCTCCAGTCGAGGTGAGGCCAGACGAAGGTTAGTGCCCAGTCTTAGCTCCACGCCATCCACAGCGATCAGTACCTCAATTTGTTTTTTGCATGGTCTCGGAAGGAGTTGTGAATATATTCTGGGTGGGTGGGAAAAGAAACCTCGCCCTCGTCCTCCCCCTCCACAGGGGCGGCGGCGTAGAGCTGGCCTCGACCACTGCTCAGACTAGCCTCTACCAGGAAGCTGGACGCTCCCCAACGCTCCTCATCTTCACTCATAACACACTCACTTTCCTCCTTCTCCGAATACTTGAGGAAGAAGCGGTGTGTAGTGAAGCTGGGAGCTCGCAATTGAGCTGCACAGTTTCAGCTATGGGAGACCTGATTCAGGCAGTGGAAGGGGGCTCTTTCAACAGGCTGTCAGAGCAGTGGCCGATCTGTCTGGCCCACCTTTGGACTCTGCTGATAAGGCTGCCTGCCTAAATCATACTCCACCTGCGCAGCTGAATCCTAGACCGTCATGATCTGGGCCCTCATTTTCCTGGCAGCCGTCTACGCCATCCTCAATGAGGCCTTCAAGCGGAGCCTCTTCCGCAACAAGGCTGACTCCGTCGGCTGGTCAGAGCACGCCTACCCGGATGGAGGTTGCTCATGAGAAATCGAAGGAAAGGACTGAAAACAGCCTTGAAGGACCCTTCTACTGGCTCAAATACAGCCTCTTCTACGCCCTGCTTAGCCTGCAGAACCGGCGCAGTCGACGCCGGGAGTCTGGGCCGGCGAATCTGGCCGATGCCCTGCTGCCCGACCCTCGCTATGAAGCGGATGAAAAAGCGCAGCCACTCACGGAGCCCGACGTTGCCTTGTCTGCATCGCCTTTAGGAGGAAGAAAGAGTGGTCTTTGAGGCCAACGATGCAGTGGCAGTGCAAGGAGCGGATTTGGACGGGAATCAAATCCAGGTGAGAATGGGCCGGCGAGGTGATGGGACGCTGGAGCTTTGGCTTTTGCTGCGTTTGGTGAACGAGAAGAGCGGTGTGTGCCAGATTTGAAGTATTCTGAGAGGAAGGAAGGCGATTGAGGCGAGAGTGAAGTGTACCTGCATCCAGTCCACCCGGATGGATTGGTGCAGAGAAGAGAGGAAGGCTGGTCCGGTGCTGGGCTAGTTTTTGAGCCGGTGGAAGCGTCCAGAGCTTGGCGCCTCTCCTATCGCGGAATGCTTCGGTACATCAGCTGATTCTACGGTTCTCACATCTGCACCAGGAATTGGATTTGAGCATAGCCAAGGGACCTGAGGCCGGCCGTCTACACTTCGTAAAGCTGGCCTTTCAGTGAACCTTCCACTTGCAGCTGTAATTATGATTGAAAATAGAGTTTCCCTCAGTTGGCGAGCTTTGAGCGAAGTGTTCGATTTCAACACGGGCCTGAGTCCAGCTCTAATAGCGGAGGCCATGGCGCGCCCTGCTTGGACGAAAGAATTCTTCCACAACCTCGGACAGTTCTACCCCCTACTCCATTTAGAAAAAGGGGAGAAATGGGTTGATGAGGCGGCATCGAGAAGAGCGTTATGAGCAGTGGGGTCAGCTAACCGGCTCCGTAACTATTGATGGCCAGCCTCCGAAACGCCTCCGTCTCCGCGGCATGCGCGACCACTGCTACGGTCACCTTTTCATATCTTTAATATAGTTTTTTTTCAAAAAAATTTGGAAGTTCGAACTCAGTTCACTTGCCAGCATTTCTTGTGTCAATTGACTTAAAAAGCTAATTATGATGGATAAAAATTGAAAAACTGCAAGTTTTCTTCTGAAGATCTAACATTTATAAGGTTATATATTTGGCTGACGCCTAGTTTCCCCCCCTAATCAAAGTTTCCCCCCCCATGGAGGGTTACCGGCCAACCAAGGGGGGACCCCCCCCCCATGAAAGTTTCCCCCCCCCAGGACGGTTTCCCCCCTCAAGATTTTACCTACCACACACACCCTGCGCTAAATTTGGGGAGACGAGTTGAAAATAGGTAAAATTGTGTCTTGGGGGGGGGGGGGGGGAAACTAGGCGTCGAAATCGACGACTAGTTCTCCCCCCCCCCCCCCAAGAGTTTTGACGACTAGTTTCCCCCCCCCCCAAGACACAATTTCACCTATTTTCAACTGTGTGCACAAACTGAATACTGAATCTATTAAAGGCTTAGGCTTAGTCAAAAGCACAAGCATCGTGGCAACTGCGTAGGCTTCGCTTGCGAAGCCTTAAAGCTGAACTCAAATTTGTGGACTCACAAAAATAAGCGCAGGGTGTGTGGGTATAGGTAAAATCTTTGGGGGGGGAACTTTGATTAGGGGGGGAAACTTTCATGGGGGGGAAACCTTTTGGGGGGGGGGGAAAATCCCATGGGGGGGGGGGGAAACTAGGTGTCAGCCATATATTTTTCATGATTTATTTAGCAAAAGTATCACCAGAAGTGCTAAAAATTCCAGTCGTAAAACAAATGTACAGCAAGGCAAATTAAAGTGAGATAATTCAAATGACAATTGAGATCAATGGTCAAAGCCATAGGCCGTTAACCCTTTTCCACGCATTGCAGGATTCATTCTCAGTTTAGGAGAGTAAAAATATACCCGATGCGGGTGCGCAAGCGAATTGTAGCAAAATGGGAAAAGCGAGCAGTAAAAAAGGCCAATTACGATGTCCTGGCCTGAGCACTAAGAGGGGACAGGGGATAAGGTGGAGGCGGGTCGTCCATTTTCACGCTTTCACTTGCTGCACTATAGCGTACCTGAGTTTGCAGCACAATTCTCTGTAAAATTGGTTCAACTTTTTTGTCTAAAGTTTTCACATTAAATGATTGTAAGAACAAGGTAATATCGGCTATCGCCAATAGATGCGCGGCCTTAAGGCTTAGCTTTTCGTTTCCTGGGGCCACACTGCTCATAAGGTGCCTGTCCCCCTCAAGTTTTTACCCCCCCCCCCAAGCAAACTACCCCACCCTCAAGGAAACTACAACCCCCTCATGGGTCGTTAGCTTAGGTTTAGCCTTGGACTTGGGCTTAGACTTGGGAATCTTAGTCATGAGGCATGAGGGGTGGATAAATGGAGTCGAATATCATGAGGGGTGGATAATTGGAGCCATGAGGGGGGATTATTGGAGCCGAATTTCATGAGGGGGGGGGGGATAGTTGGAGCC
Organism: Ptycholaimellus sp. GST1_10; assembly: GCA_030248095.1. Taxonomy (NCBI): domain Eukaryota; kingdom Metazoa; phylum Nematoda; class Chromadorea; order Chromadorida; family Chromadoridae; genus Ptycholaimellus; species Ptycholaimellus sp. GST1_10. The sequence goes on from JASANA010000170.1 coordinate 24,000, forward strand.
GAATTTTATGAGGGGGGGGGGGATAATTGGAGACATGAGGGGGGATAGTTGGAGTCGATTTTCATGAGGGGGGGGGGGGATAATTGGAGTGATGAGGGGAGGGGGATAATGGGAGTCGTAAAAAAGGGTGATTACAACTAATCTCATCGTGGCATGTTCATCACAGATTTGAGGGGGTGTAGAAACTTGAGGGGGGGGGGGGGGGTAAAAACCTTGAGGGGGGGGGGGGGTAAAACCCATGAGGGGGAGGGGGGTAAAAACCTTGAGGGGGGATAGTTGGAGTGAGCCACAATCAGCAGCAAAATATTCAACTTGGAATGTAATGCTGAGAAATGGATCTGCAGATCGGCTCACGAAATACTAAAATGATCCTGAATCAAAAGACTACAATAATAATACCATTAATTAATATAAATATCATTAATAAAAGTAAAATGTATTTTTCGAAAAATTTTCGAATTTAAAGCTTCAATTTTCGAGGCTTTTTGGCCATAAATCCTGAACAAATAAAAATTTCGCTGATGCCAAAAAACGAGCCACCACCCAGACAGACCTTCATGCAAAAAATCAGCCAGCTTCGTTGAAAAACCGAGGAGTATGGTCTCTGGATGCGGATAGACGGACGAAAAATGGGGTAACTGTATAAGCGGGTCTTGGTCGCGCAAAAAATGTGCTATTCAAAGACTGCCAAACAGATAGATCTGCGGCTCCTGAAGTTTGCGTAGGCGATGAGTCAGAGTCTTCACTCAGCTTCACGCAGCACCACACGCAGCCGCACAACACCAACACTCCACCGATTATGCTGCATTTTATCCTATTCACGCCACTTCTTCCAAAAAGAGCTAGCTTTAAAGGCACAATCCAAAGTTTACCACCATCACCAATTTCAATATTGCATGGTAAACTTGATAGGGGGTGAGTGGGCGAGGGTGCAATGTTAAGCCTGTTTCTTCTAATGTCTTTTGGTTCAGAGATATGAGTCCGTGAAAACGGTAATTTAAATAATTACAAAAGGCTTTCGTTTGTATCAAGCCAAATACGCCACGAGTACAATGTTTGTTTCACAGTTGAAACATGGGTAAAATGGGTAGACACGTAAAATCGGTTATAATCGATAGATGCTAAATTTCTTGTTCTGAGGAAGACCGAAGGCCTTTGTAACATCTATTGAATGTGGGAAAGATAGTAATGATAGTTTCTAGTACTTTTAACATCAAAAGACAATTTTGAAATACCTTCCGAAAATTATTTAGGCTAGTTATTCACTCTAAAATCGATCAAACCTCACCTATAATTACTATGTTATCAATAATTGCATGAAAACATCAGCCTTCTGAGTAGGTCGAAATGTAAGGAGTTGTCACATTTTGAGCCACGCCATGTTATGCCAATCAATTTTATCAATTTTTAATGGCTAAAACTTTCAATTAACCTTATTTACAGCCATGATTAAGCGGAGAAATGCGGAGAAAGTACCCTGATTTTTTAATGATTTTTTTTGTCCGAAAATTGCCATATTCCCCCCTTATAACGTGGGAAACTTTAGGATTTTTTTTTCTCAGAAATTTTGTTCAAAAGTAAAAAAACAGCTTAAGAGTGCAAGCTTACTTTTATGTTCCCTAACTGCGAAAAAAATATCAGGGCAATCGGTGATGGTGGTAAACTTTGGATTGTGCCTTTAATCATGGATGATGAGTGCCAGCTTTGGTAGAGTGGATGCTCAACTCAGCTTGTTTTCATTGTCATCACCTTGATTTCGGTAGACTGCTGTGTTAACCAATGTAATGCTTTAATTAATGTATTTGTTTTGAAACTTTGAAAATCTGGTTAGATCATCAGTTGGCTGAATGTATTGATTTTTGTTATTGTATGATGTAAATAATAGACTGGATGCATGCAATTGGGAGGAATTCAATTGAACAAGTATATGGCGCAAAGCGCAATAGGTGACCGCGGAGCGCACCACCTTTCAACTTACACTATGAATGCATGGAATTTTGTCACTGCTAAGAGCAAGTCTGTGGTTTCTCAACCATTTTCGAAAGTAAGCACATATTTGGAATCGCTATATATGACTTGTGAACAAAAAAACTCAAGTCCTCTGTTCAATTCTTAGCCGTTCAGATGTTATTGATTATTGATGACATTGCCGTGCATGAAAGTTTGTCACTCAAGAAAGGAAGTCTGTGGTTTCTCAACCATTTTTAAAATTAAACACAGATTTGGAATTGCTATATACGACTTGTGAACAAAAAAACTCAAGTCTTCTGTGCAATTCTTAGCCGTTAAGCTGTTACTGATTATTGATGACATTGCCGCACGTGAAAGTTTGTCACTCAAGAAAGTAAGTCTGTGGTTTCTCAACCATTTTCAAAAGTAAGCACAGATTTGGAATCGCTATATACGACTTGTGAACAAAAAAACTCAAGTCTTCTGTGCAATTCTTAGCCGTTCAGCTGTTACTAATTATTGATGACATTGCAGCGCGTGAAAGTTTGTCACTCAAGAAAGAAAGTCTGTGGTTTCTCAACCATTTTCAAAAGTAAGCACAGATTTGGAATAGCTATATGCGACTTGTGAACAAAAAAACTCAAGTCTTTTGTGCAATTCTCAAGATTACAGGAGCTACAGCGCAAAAACTGTATATTGCAATTTTCAAGCCTTTCTACACAAAAAAGTAATGTTTCAAATGCTCGGAAACCGGTTCCACCCCTCCAGATCTTCCTAAAATTGAATTACCTTTCAGGGAAAAAAAAGTTTGTCCCAATCCGTTGAGAATTCGGTGAGGACCAGCATTTCCAGAAATATATATATATATATATACATATATATATATGAGGACAAAAGTTGAGTAACCTCTATAGACCGCGGAGCGGCCCTTTGGGCCGCTCCGCGGTCAAAAATGAAAAGCGGAAATCAGGTGGAAGAAGAGTTGGGGGTATTTGAAGCATTTAATAGATCGTAGCGAAGCAAATGGGCTCCATTGCTCGGTTTTGCTTGAAATTAGCTGATTATTGGGCCTACTCACCCTTCTTATGTTTCAAAATGGCTCAGTGGACAGCGACCGCGTTTCAAATTGTCTTCATTGCAAAGATAGAACAAGAAAACGTTACTCATTATTATCTGAAAGTGTTGTTTTCAAGTACTAACCAGGCCCGATGACGCATAACTTCGCATATCGGACGGCCACCCAGACCACTCGGTCACTCGCCCGGAACAAAAGTTTAAATGCACCCTCAATCTTTTCCTTCTAGAACCTCGGAAAATAAACGTTACACAACACAAACAGTTTCTTTGAAAGGATCAAATTCCGTGCATTTTTTTAAAAAAAAGATCATCAAATTTGGTGATACTCGGACCTAGATATGGCCATTTAAAGGAAACCAAGTCGAAAATCAGGGCTCTACCAAAATCCGGGCCTCCTTCAAACCCACAACAGAAATTGAGCCTCCATGTTAAAGATACTGGCATCATCCTCCATGCTTTAATTAACCACATAACTCAAGCAGCAAGGCCTTAATTTCGTATTGATGATGATGATGATGAGAACCCCAGAACGATGAGAAGAGCATCGCCTCCGCCGCCGCCGCCTCCTCCGTAAATACCGCCTCCTCCATAGTAGCCGCCGTAGTAACCTCCTCCACCCTTTGCCCAGCACACTCCAGCTAGCAACCCCCAGCACAGACTTAGAATGGACACAATCTCCATTTTACCTCTCTCCACTTTTACTTCAGACTCCCATTTTGCCTTTATAGCGAATGAGTGTCTCTGCGTCCTTCTCATGGCCAAACCGGTATCCACAGCACGAAGGCGCCAAGGGTTTACTCAGGCAGTTGGTGCTGATCTGTGCATAGACCTACATGAACATGACTGCCCACATGATGTCATTCACGCAATGCCCCAACCATTGGGACCTTCGGTTTCCATGATTCACATATTGAAAACAAATTTAGGCTGATCGACAAGACACAAAAAGATGTACCTAGTTGAAGAACTAAATCAAAACATGAAAGCAAAATTAAATTTTAATGAAATATTAGATTTCATCTTTTTTATAAGATTGAACAAATTACAATGCTAAAAGTAGTTGGAACGAATTCAAAGGAAAACTGAACATAAAAAGATCCAAAATTAAAAAGTATATCACAATTGTTTAAGTTCAGAGCCAAAATCTAGGTTTAGCAGTTTAGGAAAGCGTGACTGGCGTAAATATAGACGCTACAATGCTAACTGGGGCTACGGCAGCGAGGGCTCCTTCTTCCACGTGGGCGGTGTTTCCATGCCTGCCACCACTCCTGAATTACGCTATGGCTACATGGGGACTGCCAACGGGCGTCTAGAAGCCGTCAGCTCCACCAGTCTCCGTCTGCCTCTTCTTGCTGACGATGGGGAACCACCGCAGCAATACGTCCTCGCTTTCTCTGCTGGTCCACTCCTTCCATCTGTCCTTCATTCACTATTCACTTTGGGAAGCTTAGTAAACTTGCTTCTCAATTATTAGATAAATTACAAATTGTATCCATATTCAAAATAGTATCCAGCCTTGTGTAATAAATGAATTTTGACATAAGGCGGTCGGTCGTTGCGAGCAGAGGTACGAGTGGAAGATAGTGTTGAAATCTGGAATGGAGCCAATCGTGAGTCCCACTCCCGTCTCCGTTTCACCCGCTTCCGCCTTGTGGACGAGTCCCCCGGGGGCCTGGTGGAGGAGGGCGTGGGCATGTCCGAGTTCGAGTACCGCGAGCCTCACGAGCGCCCTCTTCATCTCCCACCCTACATCCCTATGTCTCGTTTAGGTTTCATTTGATCAGCCTAGTCAACCTCGTTTGCCCCTTCTAAACTATGTCCTCTTCTCCAGAGCCCAATGAGCTGGCATTGACGGAAAGAGAAGCTCTGGTGCTGCCGCTGAGCCACCGAGCAGCAGCCAGCGAGTCCCTGGTGGGCGGTAAGGCCTGGCAGCTCCACCAGTTGCTGGGCCTGGCCGCCGGTGACTTCGTGGTCCCCACCGGCCTCGTCATCACCACCAATGCCTTCCAAGCCTTCCTGGCCGCTCGACCGGAGCTTGAGACCGCCTATCGGCTCTTGGCCCAGCCGGAGTTGCTCGCTGCTCCCAGTTCTGCTCTCTGAGCAATGGGAGTTTGTTTGAAGGGAGGCCGAGAAGGCTATCTCCAGTCTTGAAGCGGCCTTTGACTCGGCCGAGTTGGACCAGGAGTTGGAGAAGGCTTTGAAACGGGGTCTGCGAGCAGTTCTTGGCCCTGGCTGGGAAGGTGAACCGCTGGCCGTTCGCTCTTCGGCAGTCGGTGAGTGAGTGGCCCAGCCAGCCCATTTGTTTTAGAACCAATATTTCCAATCATTTGCCCACCACAGGCGAGGATGGTGCTGAGGCATCTTCGGCGGGTCAGTTGGAGACGACGCTCTCAGTGCTAGGCTACCAGCAGGTAGCAAAGCTCTGGGCCAAGACAAGAGTGCCCAAAGCGACAAAGACAAGGAGAGAGAGGAAAATGAATTGTAGGTCTGCAAAGCAGTGCTGGGCTGCTGGCGCTCTGGGCTGAGTGGGCAGGTGGTGGCCTACAGGCGATCCCGAGGCCTACCGCCCGCTGCTCCCATCGCCGTCCTCGTCCAAGCCATGGCTCCGCTCCACCGAGCCGGTCCTCCTTCAACCTCCATCCACACTCCGCCTCCAACCTCTTTCTCCACACCAGGCGTCCTGTTCACCTGCGACCCGGTGAGTGGACACCCGGGGAAAGCTGTCATTAATGCTCACCCTGGAGCTGGCGAGGTCCATCTCCTTTCACCCTTCCAGGCGTGCGCTAAGGAGAGGAATTGCTTGGAGGAGGTTGTTTCGGGCAGCGTCGTTCCAGACTCAATCGTTGTGGCCAAAGGCTTTCAGAGTGAGCTGGCGATCGAGAGCAAACAATCGGAGCGCGGTGCCTAACCATCTTTATTTCACAAAGAATGGGTGATTCGACAAAGGGCTTGCAGAAGAGGTCTGCCTTTCGGACGAAAACATACTTCGCCTCGTCCGAATCGGCATCCGAGTACTGCTCCCGCCGAGTGCTGTTAATGACAGGGTGACAAGGGGAGTGGTAACGCAGGTGGAGGAAGCCTTTGGTAGCGAGCGGGACGTGGAGTGGGTGTTGGATGAAAGCGGACTCTTCCACCTCCTTCAGGCACGTCCAGTCACAGCGCTCTCACCCTTCACCGACTGGGAAACCATTCATGAATTCGACTCTCCCGTTCTTGGCCAGCATGAGCTTCTCACTACGCACAATGTGGGGTAAGCATTCTCATTGCCATTGGCACCAGAGACAGAACAATTGAGCTAGTAATTCTGCAGGTATATCATGGTCCCCAGGAAGGCCCCCCTGGGGAGCCCCCCACAGAGGTCCTCCTGGGGAGCCCCTGACAGGGGTCCCCCTGGGGAGCCCCTGAGAGGGGCGCTCCCGGGGGCCTTGGGTTTTACAGCAATAATGCACTCCTTTTTCTTGTTAGTTTTATTGCCTCAATAGATAGCTTTTGTCAAAAAGGTGGAAATATGAATCCAGGGATATCACAGTCCCCAGGAAGGCTGCTCTGAGGTATAACTCTGGGGAGTTCTAATTCACTTTCCATCCCACACTTAGACCTATTACTCCACTTCCACTCCAGCTCAACTGGTTCGGAAAGTTTTTTTACTTTTTTCTACTTTCCAGCTAAAACATTTGGAAAAAAGTGAAAAGTGAATCGTTTTTGGTTTTACTTTGCATTTAGTTTTCTAAAGATATTTTCCCCCTGGGGAGCCCCCCACAGAGGCTCCCCTGGGGAGCCCCTGACAGAGGCCCCCCTGGGGAGCCCCCCACAGAGGCCCCCCTGGGGAGCCCCTGACAGGGGTCCCCCTGGGGAGCCCCTGAGAGGGGCCCTCCCGGGGGCCTTGGGTTGTACAGTAATGATGCACTTCTATTTGTTGTTAGGTATATCGCCTCAATGGATAGCTATTGTCAGCGGAGTGGGAGTATGAAGAAGAAAGAACATATCCCAGTCACTGTCAATGGTAACAGTTAAGTAATTGTAGGCCCAACAGTTAAGAGGAATATAAAATTTAACTTTTGACATTGTGTGTGATATGTTCTATCTTTTTCATACTCCCACTCCGCTGACTATTGAGGCAATAAAACTAACAACAAATAGAAGTGCATCATTACTGTACAACCCAAGGCCACCGGGGGGGCCCCTCTTAGGGGCTCCCCTGGGGGCCCCTGTGAGGGGCTCCCCAGGGGGGCCTTCCTGGGGACCGTGATATGCCTCTAATTCTGGCAAAAACCAAAGGTTTATAAAACGGTAAAAGCTCCTAGAAGCGAACATTGAATTTGAAAGCAATATTTGGCTTTTGAGAGAGGTAATGAGCGGAGTGGTCTCGCCGCTTGGGCTTAGCACCTCACTCAACATCATTGGAAAGGCTATTCAGGTCCTTTTATCCTTATTTTCTGTAAAAAGCACCAGACTGACCCCAATGAATAGAAAATAATGGTGGAGAACGGGAGCCGGGGTCATCTGGACAAAGTGGTGGATCGCACTTTTGCCATCCTCGGCGGCCGAGTTCTCATGAACCTTAGCCAGGTGCGCAAATGCTTGAATTGATGGATGGGTATTGACTTGTGAGTGCAGACGATCTACCAAGACCCCAACGGGATGGATAACCGATCCGTGGCTGAGCTAACAATTGTCGGCCGAGCGATCAAGGACCCAGAACTGGACGCCTTCCTTCACCACAAAGCAGCCGCCAATAGCAGATTCACCAAAATGCGCAGCCTTTTCAAAAATCTACTGGTATCTTTCTTTTTCTTCACGTATAATCATGGAGCAGAATCGTAAGAATATGCAGAAATCTTGAGTTATAATGAGTAATGAGCATCATGATTTGAGAGAATGCGAAAAACGGAGAATTCACTGGCAGCCACCAAGATCAAAGTTGAAGCACTGCCAAGGATGGAGGCTGAGACGCCGGAGGAGATTCTGGAAGCCATTGAGGCCCTCTTCCCACTCTTAGCTGAGGCTTGCATACACCCCACACTCTTTTTTGCCCTGAATAGCGGACAGTTCTTTGGCAGGTCTGGTCGACGCACGTTAATTCATCGGTTTCTCTTTCTCTTCTTTGAGGACATCTTAGAATTGACTTCACGGCCATTGTCCAGGGCAAGTCCAGCTTCTGGTACCACCTCATGATCGGCGTCCTCTTCGGCCAGAAAGGTTTTCTCCGAGCATTTCGCGGGAACTGCTTCAACCAGCTGGCGTTGGCAGAGTTCACAGCGGAAGACTTGGCGGACATCGGACGCCTCTTCAGCGCCGGCGACGGCGTGGAAAGCGCACACGTTCCCGCCGCCCTACAAGTATTCCCCCCCTCCCCTCCCTGGAGCTCCAAAGCATGATTCGATGCGTCAAGGAGTTGGCGGAGGCCGTGGCTGCCGCGGACGCGGAGGCCCGATTCGCCGACTATCAGCCTGAGGAGGCCTTGGCCTGGCTCCAGTCACCAGACTCCGACGCCGCAGGGGAGGCTTTCAAGGCCTTCACTGTCCGACACGGTTACAGATGCCTCCAAGAGGTCCCTCCACTCACTCCTTCAGTCCTCATCCGCTCATGGGGCAACGAAGCGGACACAGATCGACCTGGAGCCGAGAACCTGGGCAGAGGAGCCGAGCAGTCTGATGCCCGTTCTGCAAAGCCTCGTTGCCGCCCTGGAGCAAAGGGCGGAGGCAAGTAGGGCTCCAGCCAAAGCTGAGGAAGGCATCCAGCGGGCACTGAGCAGCGGTCAAAAGTGAGCTAGGGGCAAAAGTGAGCAAGGAGAATTGGGGAGGAGTGGCAGAGTGTTCCTGGCCTGGGCGGGGCCGCATGCGCGTGCGGCGGTGGGAGAGCGGGAGGCGGCCAAGTCTGTGGCCATCAAGCTCCAGGCCAGCCTCAGGACCGCCTATCGATCCCTCGGCCTTGCCCTAGTCCGTCGCGGCGCCCTTCCCAAACCCCAACTTGTCTTTCAGGTTCACTTTCTTTCCATCGTTTCTTTTCATGAAACAGTGGTGGATCCCAGTTGACGCATGCGGAGCTACGACAACTGATGCTGGCAGGCTTTGCACCGGCGCTGGTTGCTAGGTAAGGTGGCTTTGGGTGTAGCGAAAGTGGAATGAGGCTAATCCTGCAAGTACATCAGAGCCGTGAGTCGAGAGAGGGTGGTGGAAGCGAAGGCACGACTGAGCCTGCCCGAAATGAGCCTCGGCTACCCTCCCTTGGACTCTGAGCAGGGCCTTCTACCAACTCCCGGCAAAGCAGCGGCCGTGATCAAAGGCAAGAGCTAGCTCTAGGTCTAGACATTGGATGGGAATGGTGGTGGGTGGACGTGCAGGGACGCCGGTGAGTGCTGGACGGGTGGCGGGGCGCATTTGTGTTTGCCGCAGCTTCTCTGACGCCCGTCATATTCAAGTCCTGCACTTTTCTTCCATTCCTCGCAGCAGCTGAGGTGTCAGGATTGGATTGAAGAGCGGCGACATTATGGTAGCACGGAGCACGGACATTTCCTGGAGCATCTTCTTTCCGCTTCTCGGTAGGGTGCAGGAGACAAGAATGCCCTGAGAGTGATGAGGATGCCAGGCGGAGTGGTGACAGAGCTGGGTGGTCTGCTGTCGCACGGAGCGGTGGTGGCGCGTGAGTACGGATTGCCCTGTCTCGTTTCTGCACAGGGCGCCACCGATCAGCTCGTCTCCGGTCACACTGCCCTACCCAATCTGCCTCATCACCTGACACTACTACTCACTACTGGTTTTAAGGGCAGCGCTGCGAGTTGGATGCTGGTCAAGGGACGCTCACTGTCCTCGCATAGAAACCTCCGCTTTTCTGGGGCCTATTGGACGAAACACTTTTAAAAGCGAAATTTTGTTAACTTTGTTGTAGGAGAGGAAACCTAGTAGACAGCATGTTCTCGAACCCATATTAAAATTTGACAGGCATAGCAATAATCATGGTCTCTGGAATCCGATGCGTGCTAAAAAAAGTGCAAAGACAGCGTGTAAGAATAACAGCAATGTAAAATCGTGTTGTTTTAAGCGAAAAACATTTCCCTTCTTAAGCACGTACTCGCAATCGCAAACAATCCTATAATCAATATTTAAAACACTCGAGCGCAAAGAGCATAATTTTCTTAATACGCAGGTGGAAATGGTGAAATAGTTTAAAGGTAATGATAGCCAAGCACAATTTCTAAGTTAAAGTTAAGTTAAGATGCGGTTTTTTGAGAGCAGTTAGAATCGGCCGGACATAATTTTTTTACTCCCATTTTTATTGCAGGATCTTAATCTTATAATTGTACATCAGACCACCAATTTCGGACAACAAAATATGTAGAAATCGGTCCAAAAATGAAGAGAGCTCGAGTTTTTTCGTCTCAATGAGTTGTGTTGACAAAACTTCCTATTTAATCGCTGTTTTACATATTTCTACTGACACTATATGTATTACTCGAATTCCTATAGATGCGCAAAAAGGGATGAGCCAAATGAACTACTCTATGCCAAAGTCAACAATAGTCCAATGTTTTAATGTTTTAATTTTGCATTAAAAAACTTCCGATTTTTTTATGTGAATATTTATCATTTTCCTTTTGTAAACTTGGTCACAAAAATTTTACGCAACTATCTGCCAAGAAAGAAGCATGGGAATTGCATTAAATTTTTGTAAAAAGGGCCAAAGCCCACTTGAGGTTGTTTGACATAGATCGGACCATATATTCGCCTATGGTATAAAAACGCCCCGAGCCACCACCTAGACAGACCTCCATAGGCCAAATATCAGCCAATTTCAAAAACCGAGATCCGGAACCACCATCAATATCCAAAAATGTCGTTTTATGTATAGCGGCCTCGGCCGCCCGCCCCCCCCGGCCGGGCGCGCAGCTCCCCCCCCCTCCCGCCACCCGCGCCCCCCCCCCCCCCCCCTCCACCACCGCCCCGCCTCCGCCCCCCCCCCCCCCTTTTGTTATATTTGACACAACCGCACGAAGGCGGCCTGCGGCCGCGCAAAAAGGGATGAGCCAAATGAACTACTCTATGCCAAAGTCAACAATAGTCCAATGTTTTAACATAGGGCCCTTTTTGCATTAAAAAACTTCCCATTTTTTTATGTGAATATTTAACATTTTCCTTTTGTAAACTTGGTCACAAAAATTTTACGCAACTATCTGCCAAGAAAGGATGCCTCCCGAAAAGAACGGATGGCGGACAGCGGATAGATAACGGACGGACACTTTTTCAAAAGTTTTAGCCATAAGTCGCCCAATTCTCAACCAATTTTGAGAAACTTTTTTTTTATCAAAGCTATGTGTCTGCTGCGTCCATCGAGCCCACTCGCTGAACTTGTAACATGCACAGAATTAATGGCATCGATTCATATTTTCAAAATCCGTAATAGGGTTTGTCCTTAGCTAAGAGGGGATTGTGCTTACGCTCCGCTCGCACAGCCCGAATTTTTACATAGCAAACGCCAAAATTCAGTAGGAGGAAAGATGCTGTTAGAAAAATGACCATTTCTGGGCCCGGTCATTTTTTGAGCTAAGATTTCTCGAGTCAAAATAACATAATCATTCATGGCTTTAGCATCATTTACTTAGTGGAAGGAGTTTTTTGAAATGGAATATATTATTGCTAAAAAGTGCTTGAAACGGCCTGTATAAAATTTTAGAACTCTAAAATTTGAGCATTGTTACAAAAATGCTTACTTAGGTACATGCATATGGCGGTGCCTTTTGCCTTGCGCCAAATGTCAACAATGTAGGCAGGATTTCCATTATATTGAATAGCGGCAGTATTTTCTTTTCCACTCTGCAGTCGAAACCTACTGACAAATGAACGAAAGCAAGTTGATGTGTAGATCTAAAGAGAACGGGGCGAAGGGAATAGCAATGAAGCAAACCTCAACATGGCAGGGGACGCAGTCGTTAGGTTCACCCGTAGCCCAGACTCCGGGCTGTACTGGCACCTTAAACCTCGCACTGTTCAAAAGTTTTCAGTCTTTAAAGTTACACTTACTCTCGATCCATCCGGAAAAGTCCAGTGCCAGCCGTCTTCGACGCCTGGGTTTTTATAACCACTCACATCCTGCTGCGCATTCACCCAGACGTACGTTTTTGCCTTTATCACATTTTGATCCGCGGCCTGCATCATCACATTCCATTCATTAATGGGATTTAAAATTGACCAGCGTCTATTAAAGCCCCGCGATACTGAATATTGGGTATTTTAAAAGACAGCGCTACTGAGAAGGTCAAATGTTACCGAAATTTGGTTGCCCAAAAATTTTGATCCCCTTTTTTATATTTTTCATCAAAACTAGATATAATTCTAAGACTTTGGGTGGCCTTCGAGCGTACAAAACCGAAAATTCAATCTTCGGTGAAATTTGTAAGTTTCAAGAAAAGCCAAATAAGATTTAGAGCTTGAAAGGGAGGAATGAACCAGTTTTAGTAGATGATCAGCGCCCTGGGTGTAGTCGTGGAAGGTTTGGAAGGCGGCGAGGTTGCCGTGAAAGGTTTGGCAGGTCGTCTCAGCCTCGTCCAAACCGCTGAGCTTATCGTTATCCCCAAAGTAAGCGTAGCAGTAACTCCCCGTGATAACCCAGAATGCCTGACTCTGACAGAATTCCACGCTTCCTCAAGTCACGCCCTAGCCTCTTCTTTTGGACACTACGTCTCGCTATTTCCTACTTAGGGCCTCTCCCTTCTGAAAGGAATGAGCCAAATAGGGTGGCTGAACGTATAGTTCATTTTGTACCTTGAACTGCGTAGACCAAGAAAAGTTGGACGGTTATGACAGTTTGGGTTGCGGACATTTTGCACAAAAGCAGTTGTAGGCAATCTTGCTTCTGAGCTTCTGACAAATGCAGTTGCTTGGCGAGGCAAGATGGATGGTATGCTGGGCCTGTCAAACTCAGCAGTTATTAATTGCCCAATGATAGTGGCCCCATGTCGGCTGGCCAACATCCTTAGCAACGTAACTGACTGGCATCGAACATAGCCTAACAACATGACAACAATGCTATTGCATAGTTCAGTTTATGAATTGCTAGGCATGATAAAGTTGTAGACAAGGTTAAATAAACGAACATATAATAGTCAATGAATTTTACTGGCAGATTGCTTGCTAAACAAGGTCAAGGAAATTTTTTTTGCCAGTTTCATTGGATCATATAAGATGGTAGAATTTAGAAGAATAGGATAGTGGTTTCATGCGTTTCATGCGTGGCTATAATGCTTGTCAATATCAAGTAGATTATGGATGATTGGGCTGGTGAGTTTGGCTTATTAAGATGGGAGCAGGAATGAGCTAAAGATAGCAGTTGGCTGGTGAGAAAAAGGTAGGGCGGCAGGAACTTAGGCTGAAGCTTAGTTTGAAGTTTGTTTGACAGGTGAGTGGCAGTGAGGCTGTCAATGGGGCTTAGAGGAGGGGTGCTTATGGGCATGGAGGGGAGGGAGTTAGGGAGGGAGGGCATGGAGGGTATGGAAAACAGAGGTGAGGAGGCTGCATCCTGAATGACGACATCGCGGCGGCGGCGGAGGGGAGGCAAGACTCTCTCCAGCTCATCCCACTTTCTCCTCCACTTCTTCATCGCCTCTTTATCCCATCCACAGGGCCTGAGTGGTCAAAGGACTCCCTCTTGACCAGTCCACCAGCACAGCGCACAGCGCCCCTGCTAAAGGAGGATGAGAAGGGCGGCCCCTCATTGCCTCCTCTCATGCCCCACCGGCTGGGAGGGAGGGAGGGCGGATGGATGAGGAGCGGCTTTCCAGCCTTCTTCCCCCCTCTACCCTCTTAGCCCCTCTCTCTCCCCTACTGGAAGTCAGCTGGTGAGAGGAGAGGGAGCAGAGGGGGGCAAGGGGGGCAGTGGTCCCGGATCGCAGGAACCCCTTGCGCGCACAGGTTTCCAGGCCCCGCCCCGCCCCCTCCCTCACCAGCTGGCTCTCTCCACCCAACGGGGGCCGCCTATAAAAGCCCCCGCCGCCGCCCAATGGCTCAGCACACTCACCAGCCAGCCCCTCACTAAAGCCAGCCCCTCACACTTCATTTGCGCCCTCAGGACTCCCACCTCCTCCTCCCCATCATGCGACTCGCCCTCTTCTTCGCCCTGGCCGGTGCTGCAGCCCCTTTAGGAGAGGTGGAAGGATGAAGTGGAGTAAGTGCAGGGCTGAGCTTGGCGGTGAAGCATCGCTACCGGAAGCTCCAGGTCAACGCCCCGCTTGGACCCGGCTGCTCTTTCCTGGAGCACCAGGGACACCGCATTGAGCTCCCCAACCAGAAGCAATGGTACAAGGAGTGCGGACCCGAGGACGTCTACATCGCCAAGCGCTGTCCTCAAGGTTCACCCTCCTTCTTCCCCATCTCTCCTATCAACCCTCTACATTCTCTAGGCACTGTCTTCGATGCAGCCAACATGAACTGTGACCCGGTACGAACCTTCCATCATCTCTAACTCTGCTCATCTCCAACCATCTGCATCCATTTGAATGGAGGGGTTGTTGAGGGTAAGAAGTCGGGCGGGTCCGGGAACGCGTCGCCGTACCAGCCGCAGCGTAACTGGGAGTACCGCAAGGATCTGATGGCCACCCGACAGCAGCGTCTGGGCAGCCAATTCGGCGAGGAGCCCGAGGCCTACCGACCCTTCGCCGCCAACCTCAACGCACCCAACTCTGCTCCCCCTCCCGTCCCCAACAACCAACCTCCCAGTCCCAACAACGCCTACAACAACCGCGTCCTCCGCACCTGGACCGGACAGTCGGGCAACACTCCCATCGTCTTCCGGTTTCCTCCTCCTTTTCTTTTCCTACTCTCACACTCACCTGCCTCCCTCACACAGGCAAGTCTCTCTGGTGAACGCACAGGGCAAGCCACAGCCCGTCCAGCGACCTTTGATCAACGAAAACGTCCCCGCCCCCGTACCCCGTCCTCAGGAGAACTTCTTCCCCGGCGGCGGCGCCCTCTCACCGCCCCAACAGCAGCAGCTGCCGTCCAACAAACCTCTCTTCCCCAGCGTCAGCCAGCAGAACTCCAACTCCCCCAGCTCCCCCATCCGCCGACCCGCCGCCCGCCTCCCTGAGCCCAAGCCCGTCTCCCCCCAGGCGCCCTCCAACGTCATCACCCACCCCGCCGGACAGACCAACCCTCCCGTCTTCCCCACCCAGCCCCGCGCCACCACCCCCCGCAACCCCGTCATCGTCCGCGTCATCGACCCCAACCTCAACCTTCCCACCGCCAACAACCGCCAGCAGCCACCCGCCTTCCCCAAAACCGCCTTCCCCAACACCGCCAACTTCAGCCCCAACCCATCCCCGCCCGTCGCCCCCTCCCAGCAGCCCAGCCCCGCCTTCAACAAGGACCTCGAGTTCGGCGCCGTCCAGAAGCCCAAGCCCTCCGCCCCACAACCCTCCCTCTACCAGCCACAGCCTCGCCCACAGCAGCCTCGGCCTCAGCAGCCCCGCCCCCTTCGGCCCCAGCCACGGCCCCAGCAGCCTCAGCCTCTTCAGCCGCAGCAGCCCAACCCATTCCTCTTCGCCACTCAGGCACCTCCTCCCAGCTCCCTCTTCGGCTCTCGCCCACGCCCCCAGCAGCCCAACCCCTACGCCCAGTACGGCCAGAAGCGCATCATCAACCACCCCAAGCGCAACCTCGCCTTCGGCCGCGGCGGCAACAAGAACAACAATGGCCAGCGCGTGGTGGACCTGTTCGAGGAGCCCCTGCCCATCGCCTCCGAGGGCTTCCACCTCTTCCTCACCGAGGCCGGGGACATCGTGGAGGTCTCCGAGAAGCCCTGCAATGTGCACAGCATGTGCCCGCACAAGTCGGACCGCCTCCAGTTCTGCGACTACTCCAACGAGCCCTTCAGCTACCTCCAGTGCACCGGCTCCGGCTGGCTGCCCATGGAGTGCCCCGTGGGGACCCAGTACGACGCCGCCCGCGGATCCTGCATCGTCGGCCTCTCCGGCAACCGCCCGCCGCCCCCGCCAGAGATGCAGGAGTACGACTACGAGTCTGACGGATCCCTCGTCGCCTACCCAGACCACGGCGGCTCTCACAACCTCGGCTCCGGCCAACAGCCTTGGTACGTCAACGCCGGCAAGGCCAAGGCCTCCAAGAGCGCGGCCTGAGCCTATAGCACCCCTGTTTCATCCTTCTTGTCCTCCACTCACTCCAAGTTGACGCCTTTGCCTGCCCCAGACTTCCAGAGTTGCCTTGGCTGTTTTCTTTTGTAAGAGTGTACAGGGCTGGTCGGGTGTGTATGTGAGGCGTTGAGTCTGTTTGTCGGGCGTCTTCTTGAGGTGGTGCCTCCGTCGTGCGGTGAGTATTCCTTGGCGCTCGTGAGGCAGATTGAGTCGGGGCCTCGATTGGGGAGGGCATTCTCCTCTGCGGACCCTCGCGGCCCTTCTCTTTTGTCCCGCTTACTTCTCCCCGCACCTTCTCCGTTTACCCGTCGTATTGGGATGCACCCAATCCCCCCTCCTTTCCAATTGCCGCACTGCTCTTGTTTCAATGCCTGGCTACAATGGGCCTCCTCCTCCTCCTCCTCTTTTTGCTCTTCTCCTCTTGGCTGGTAAACACAAAGATGCCAAAAGACCCACTCCGCATACATACGCCAAAAGCCCATTCTCTCCTGACTCGACCAGCCTAAGCATACATGGCCTTTCAAAATATCACAGCAGCAAAAGATCTCACAAGCCAGCCTGCTAGATGAAATGAGCAGCGGCATGAACTTAGAGGAAGCCCCGTTCTTCTACACCGTCGCAATATTCACAGCCGCTTCGCAGTGGCAGCAGCAGAGGAGCTGGCAGACTCTGAGCTATCGGAGCCTGCGCTGTCTTCCGCTGGCAGTGCTAGCCTACACAGCCTGGCGCAATGTGCCTGGTGGAGGGCGGGAGTTGGCCAGTCTGGGCTTTGCGGCGCTGGCGGTGGGCAACTTCTTCGCCCTGCAAGGAGAGCAGGCCTCGGCACTCCTTGGCCTTGTTTGCTGGTGCTCAGCACAGCTTGCCTTCCTCCCATTGGAACCCAAGGTTCTCTTTTATTTTTTGCCTTTTCTTATTTCAGGCATCGGGACAGGATGGATCGACTGTTTGAAGACCTACCTGTCTATTCTTGAAGCTCGTGATGTTGGAGTGAAGAGAAGGTAGAGATATATAGAATTGAAGAAGTGAAAGGAATTGAGGTTTAGTGGATGATGAAGATGAATGAGCGCAGGTGGAGCTTTGGGAGGGAGGAGCAACGGCAAGCTACAGTCTAGCCCTAGCCGGCCTTCTGGGCCTTGCCTGGCCGCGTCTTCACGACCGCTGGGCTCAAGCAATCGCCATCCTATACACACTCCTCCTTGCCACCTACATCTCCATTGTCCTCTCCAGCCTTCACCTCGTCACTTTTTCTCTCCTACCTTTTCCTCTTCTTCCTATCGCCATTTATTCAGCATGAGCATCGCATCAAAATATCATTTCATGCGATTAGAGAATGATTAGAGGAATTGAAGGGAGATGATGGGAAGCTGCCGCTAGCAGGGGCACTGATGCTAAGCAGTGCGCAGTTGTTGCTGGCTTGGAACGCTTTTCGACGGCCAAGCAACATTACTCTTGCTGCCATTCTACCCCTCACTGAATTTGCCGCAGCTTTCCTCTTCTTTCGTAGCTTTCTATGAGCCATTCACTGCTCTAATACCAATCATTTTTTCACTTTTTAAGACAAATGAAATTCGCAAAATATAGACCTGTTTCCGGGAAGGCAAGGCAATGCAAATGAAAGCTTCGAATAGGTAGAGCTAAGTGAATGCCAAGAATCTATCACAATGAATCACAACGAATGAATTGTCTTCAGCTGAGGAGTCCAAAGCAGGATGGCCATAAGTACATTGATTGAAAATTCTTGTAGACTGGACTTCTTGCGCCAGCAGGCTAGGTGTAAGGATCGTGCTCCATAGACTCCTGTGTGCTGCATGCATCATAGCTCGTGTGGCTGCAAATTGCTCCATCCTCATTCCCCCAATCTGAAAAGTAGGCCAGAACTGGGAACCTTTCGCAGCGCTCTCGCTCCAGCTCGTTCATCCAGTTGTACAGCTGATCGTTCATCCCGATCGCATTCGGCCTGCGCCAGTTTTCTTCCATTTTTATGGAATATCGTAAAAAAATGGTGGCAAAACATATTTTGATCGATGCGCCAGAAGGGGGTGATGAATTTGTAGCCGTCGGGAGCCTCGGAGTCGGCGCCCTTCACGGCCTTGGCCGTAGGCGGCGGGGCCTTCAGCAGCTCCTCTTTCGGCAGCATACCACCTTTGACAGTTGTCGAGGGAAGGATGAGAAGATGAAAGGAGGGAAAATGGGGCCAAACCAGCGAGGCCGTAGATCCAGCGGACGGACTGTAGGTCAGCGGTGGACTTGACGACCTCGGTGAGCGGCAAGTGGTCCGAGCTGGACGAGGCCTCCTTCGGTCGCGGCAGCACATGACTCGCCGCCATGCCTCATTATCAAACATTGATTTCACCAGCTCTCACTGTCATGCATTTGCTTTTCATGGGCTATATTTCTGTACTTTCTATGATTTCGAAGAATAAATTACAGCGACTGCCGAATGAGATGAGAATGTCGCGGCGGCTGTCGGAAAACTTGATGATCATGCAGGCTTCGTCGTACTGGGATACGATCTGAGCACTCTGTCCGCTGCTCATGAAGCCAGCTATCAGCCTTCAGCCCCCGCCTCATTCAAGCATTGGAGAACGATCAGGACGGCACGCCAACCCTTGGTTCCAGAAATCCACGAGTTGACGATCAATAAGGATATCCATGCAGGCGTAGAACCATTTGCGGAAGGTGAACTTGCCTTTCTCGTCTTGCCCCAGAACTTTCTACAGGAGAAGAGATGGGTGATGGAGAGACGGGACGGGGGATTGAAAAAGACGGTACCTCAAAGAAGTCATCTTTGCTGACGTGATTGGAGCCAGGTTTGAGGATTCGATGTGCCAGGTGCGTGAGGCAGGTTTCATCTAACTGACGCTGTGCGCCTCAAGGATGCAGCTTCTGTGTGACTATAGAAAAGAAGAGGAAGGCAGTAAGGAACCAGTGTACTGGAGAAATTTGTAATTAAGAGCCTCTGCGAATTGAGGCCAGGGAACGCCGATCTCGGCGCACTCTTTCAGGATACCGTCCTCAATCAATACGAAGTTGGTAATGAGACGCTTGTTCACCATGGCCTGATGGATGCCCATGAAGACCAAATTGTCAACTCTAGGCTCTAGCTGTTTAAAAAATTATGTTCAATTAAATGCCTCAATAAAAGTTCGCCCCAATGAAATTACCTTTAACGAAAAATTGCCCTAAAAATCCGCCAAAAAGTGTCATTAAATGGCCTCAAAAAAATTGCCCTTAAATAATTGCCTCAAAAAAATTCGCTTTAAAAAATTCGCGTAAAGAAAATAATTGCCTTTTAATAATCGCCTCGAAAAAAGCGCCCTAAAAATCACCTTTTTTCTAAAAAAAACAAAAATTGACGAAAAGGCAAGTTTAGAAATACAGTGGAATCGGCCATAGGGAAGATTGTTTTTGACCAACATAGAGGAAGATGAAAGGGAAGGAAAGTGAGATACGCCAGGCGAGAAGGCAAGTTCCCAGAAGATGAATGCATCTCCGCCCTGCGCTCTGATCTGCTTGGGGTGAGTGACGAGTAGGATGGGAAGGCTGAGTTTGGCGATGCGGATGGAGGATTGGAGGCCCAGTGCCGCCACCTTCAGTGTAAACAAAGCGTAGTAGCGCCGTTTCGGCACTTTTTCCGCTCCCGATTCTGTAGCCTGTTTTTCGCGCCGTAGAACATGCTGCAAACCTCCCCGTTAACCATTTTCTTTTCAGTCCAAAACTATTCTGGAAATCTATACTTTGTTTGAAAACTATTAAGACCAAAATGATATCTTGATGGAATTTTCACAAGCGTTGTTTTTTTGCCAAGTGATCTTGTGGTTGCCATGAGGCGAAATGGGCTGGAACCATGTTTGAAAACTGGGCGAAAAATCTGCTGTTCTGCTCTTGCATGGTGGCTTGTGCGTTCAGAAGCTGAGGCCCGTCATGCTTATCCTTTGAACGATCCGAAATTCTGCAACCCTTTTTCTTCTTAGCCATGTCATGAACATTTTGGTTCTGTAGAGGTAAATGCCACTATAGCGGCAATACAAAATGCAAAGCAGCGAAAGATATTGCCAATCCCGATCCTCCTGTTTCCTAACAATTTCTCCAGTGCCAGCGGGTTTGCCTGTATTCCTTCAGCTTCGTAGTCGCTGCAAATACTCATCGCTCAATAACAAGGAGCAAAGTAATTCAAAGGCCAACCAAATGAGGTAGCACTGAACTTGGATCCGCTGCTGCAGGCGAACGCCAATGTGCGTGCCGCCCAGCAACCTAATTGATAGCCTCTACTTCTGCTGGAGGGAGTAGATTTCATTGGGAGGATGTAAACCGAAGGACGGGCTGACAGGCGGGTCGAGCACCGCGTCGGCTGGTGTCCGAAGCTGGGGTTTTGGTGATCATCATGATGGGAGGGGGCTGGATGGCCACCACCACCGAGCTGCACCACTCAATGCTTCCATCCACTCCTCTCTGCCTCCATCCGCCTTACTTGCTCAGGAACTGGATCATGGCCTGGTTCAGCTGGGACAAGGCCGCGTTGAGGTCCAGTGGGAATGGAGCGATCAGGCTGGAAGAGAGACATCTATTGATGACAAAAAATGAAGAGGCAGGGAATGGGACCCATTGAGAGCCAGGTGATCCGTTCGATTCATGTGGGCGCCGAGGCCTTCGATGGCCTGTCGCAGGCGCAGCAGCTCCTTCAGCAGCCTGTCGAAGCTACAAATCCACCCTCATCAACCAACTTCCTTCTTGAGCCGACCTCGAGACAAAGAGAAGAAAGGAGACCTAGGCTCCATGTCGTCGAGCTCGGCAGCAAGGCCAGTGCCGGGGGCCCCGATGAGGGCCAGCTTCTGTCGCTGGCGCCAGTTCAGTAGCCAGCCGTCCACCAGCACCTGCACTACCAACTCTCTTCGCCTCCGCCTCCTCTTCCTGAGTAGAGGCGGAGGGAGGTTTTACATTGGCTGCTAGGCTGCCGTGCTGCTGAGCCTCGCTGATGTGCTGCACGGCTCTCGCTCGGTAGTCGTTCAGACACCCATACCTACACACCTCATCCCATCTCCACTACCACTTCTTCTATCAGCAGGTGCATTGGCGTTCAAATGCTATACATCGGTGCAAGGTTTTGTCAGCCAACTCACCAAGAAGTTGCATTGCTGAAAGCGGCATGGGAGGAAATGGAAAAAGTGATTAGTGTATCAAGGGGAGGGATAGAAATGGTAGGAGTGTACCAGCCGGTCATCTGTTCGTTGAGGGCTTTGAGGTGTTCCTGGAGGCCGGCGATTTTGGCGCGTAGCTCCTCCGTCTGCTCTCCCTTCGCCAGTCGCTCCTCTTCCTTGCTCAAACAGCCTGCAACCATTCATTCTTCAAGCCTCCAATGGGATGCGGATGTGGCGATCGCACTGGTGACATTCTGGAGCTCGATTTGGCGAGTCTGCAGCTCCCACTCCACGTTCTCCAGCTGCACCAGGTACGCCATGCACTCCTGCAAACTTACATCCCCCTTCCTTCACTTCATCACATCTGCTTGGCAACGCTGCTTTTATAGAATCCTGGCTGGGAAAATCAAAGGCTTAGCTTAGCGTGGTTTTCTAAGTCTTTTGAACGGCAATTAAATTATTTCTTGCTTTAAAAAAGCAAAAAGAAGAAAGCAAAATATTAGAATCTAACCTCAATGCTATCGGAGAGAGCGGTGAGTGCCTGACAGGCCTCCACGGCGAATGAGTTCATGGCCTCAGCCCCAATGCTCGGCTCCAGCTCTTCAATCGATGGCGGCTGTTGCGAAGTCCTCCCACCTTGCGGCGCTTCCATTTCCACCAAACACGACCCACAAGGCAAGGCGCCCAACGGCAGCTGACTATGACTCACCCCGGGTCATGCCCCTCACTTCCCTCCCTTCCCCTTTTACAAGTTGCCCCCCAGAGCGCACACAGGCGGAGGACAGGTGCAATACCTACCTGGCCAGCCTTTTATTGATGCTCTCCGGGGAGCTGGTTGCAGAAATTACCCCTTCCTTAGGCAGTAAAATGCTGCTAAATATTTGACCTATTTTATGCGCATTTAACTTTGTAAAAAGTGGCAGAAACTCAGTTCACTTCCTGTCAGAATGAAAGATGCAAAATCAAAATGTTACAACGGTGCTACTAGAACAATGAAAAGCAGTATGGCGTGTGCAGAGAGCCTAGGCAGAGAAATGTTGGAGTGAATGCAGAAAGGTGGAGTGAAGGAAGACGAGTGCCGTCCAGGTTTGGGCCCAGCCCAGCTGAGACCGGTTCTCCCTCCCTCCCTCCGTCTTCCGCACTGGGCAAAACACGCCTGCTGACAAGGACGTAGCAGAAGCGCGTACGGGCGGCCCACGCTTCTCCTCTTCCTTTCTCTTACGCCATGAGTCATCACAACAGTTCTATGGACCTCCACTACTACAAATGAGTATACCGCTTCCATTAGAATAAAATTGACAAGCTTCGATCGTCACCCCAATGATTGATTAGCCATTGTTTATTTGGCATCATGTGAGAAAGCGCTTTTGTTCACGATGCAAGGTTTTTTGCTCTCAAGTATAGGCCACAGAAACCGACTGTGTTCCACGTTACTGGATCAATAGGAATCTCAATAAGACAAAAGGTGGACAAGAGAATCGAGACTAGAGCATACATGTCGAAGGGGGGGGGGGGGGGGAGGGGGGGGGGGGGGGGCGCACGGACGTACCACGTAGGTGGCAAAAAATTTGCGTTTAGGGGGGGGGGGGGGGGGGGGGGGCGCCGGACGTACCACGTCAGGTGAAAATTTGGGGAAGAGGGGGGGGGGGGGGGGGGGGGGGGGGGGGGGGGGGGGGCGCCCGACGTACCACGTCTGCCAAGGCAAAAAATTGATCTTGGGGGCCCTAAAATATAAAAATTTTCTGCCAAAAATTGGCAATTTTTGACCGCAATTCCAAGCCTTTTACTTTTTGGGTAGAAAGGTTGAACTTTTGGGTATGCTGTAAAATGCTCAATTCTCAACGGATTTTGACAAACTTTTTTTTTCCTGAAAAGTAATGATATTTTAGGAAGATCTGGAGGGGTGGAACCGGTTTCCGAGCATTTAAAACATTACTTTTTTGGGTAGAAAGGTTGAACTTTTGGGTATGCTGTAAAATGCTCAATTCTCAACGGATTTTGATAAACTTTTTTTTCCTGAAAGGTAATGACATTTTAGGGGTGGAACCGGGTTCTGAACATTTGAAACATTACTTTTTTGGGTTGAAATGTTGAAAAATGGGGTATGTTGATAAATGGCGAATTCTCAACGGATGTACACAAACTTTTTTTTGCTTAAAGGTAATAAAATTTTAGGGATATCTGGAGAGGTGGAACAAGTCCCGGAGCATTTGAAACATTACTTTTTTGGGTAGAAAGGTTGAAAAATGGCGTATGTTGAGAGCTCCGCGGTCACCTATTGCGCTCTGCGCCATATACTTGTTGGCAATTTTTTGGGACTATTTCCTATTGAGAACACTGAACACTAAGAACACTAAGAACACTTTGGAGAACACTAAGAAGACTTCTCATTAGGCGCCTTATTGAGAACACTTATACTTAACATACTCCTGCTCGGGAAAGACGTTGAGCTAGGTGCCAGATTCGACCTGTCCTCGCTTGCCCCAAGTCTGCTGGTTGAGGCGCAGGTGGAATTTTGCATTTTGAAGCAGTACAACATGTGCTACAGATGTTTCAGTGAAAAAAAGTCAAAAAATAGCAAATTTTAGTGTTCCCAATAGGTGATATTATTGGGAACACTAATGAAAAATTTTGCATTAGTGTTCTCAATAGGTGCATATTAATGGGAACACATTCTTTCACCCTTAGTTTGCCAAGATTTTTGCCAAAATGCATCTAAAATGGTGAAATATTTCCCCTTCCTGGAAGTTTCGGGGGGGAGGGAATTCCCCCCCCCCCTTCGAAATCCGTTTGGGGGGGGGGACGTCCCCCTTTTCCCCCCCTAAATCCGCCACTGGCCATTAGTGTTCTTAGTCTTCTCACATGTGTTTTTTGTATTCTTTGTATTCACATGTGAGCAAGACCAAACAGAAAAAAAAACAAAACCAAATACACGAATACACTAATGGCCAGTGGCAGGATTTAGGGGGAAAATTTGTAGGGGACGTCCCATAACAGCGAAAAAAAAAAAAAAAAAAAAAAAAAACCCAAACACCAAAAACAGATTTCTAAGGCAGGATTCCTATCCCCCCGAAACTTCCATGGAATTGGGTTATTAAATATTTCACCATTTTAGATGCATTTTGGCAAAAATCTTGGCAAACTACGGGAGAAAGAATGTGTTCCCATTAATATGCACCTATTGAGAACACTAATGCAAAATTTTTCATTAGTGTTCCCAATAATATCACCTATTGGGAACACTAAAATTTGCTATTTTTTGACTTTTTTTCACTGAAACATCTGTAGCACATGTTGTACTGCTTCAAAATGCAAAATTCCACCTGCGCCTCAACCACCAGACTTGGGGCAAGCGAGGACAGGTCGAATCTGGCACCTAGCTCAACGTCAACCCGAGCAGGAGTATGTTAAGTATAAGTGTTCTCAATAAGGCGCCTAATGAGAAGTCTTCTTAGTGTTCTCCAAAGTGTTCTTAGTGTTCTTAGTGTTCAGTGTTCTCAATAGGAAATCCTGGGCAATTTTTTCCCCTAAAAAGGTCTTTTCTGTCTCCTTACCTTCTAAAGTATATAGTGCTATCCTTTCTGTTAGCATTTTTTACTAGTATTCCTTCAAATTTACCTTTACCTTGACGGACATACGTCCCTACCCTTGCGGACCCCCGCCCCCCCAGCCCCCCAAAGCGCCCCCCTGCACCCCCCGCCCCCCCCCCCGGACCTACCACGTAGGGAAAGCCAAGGAAGGCGCCCCCCCCCCCGCCCCCCCTTCGGACGCACGTGGGCGCCCCCCTACCATTTGACCCCCAGACAAGTATGACTAGAGTAGTGAATAGTGAATCTGGACAAGGCACATAAAAGAAGTGATGTTTGACAAAGAGGTCATGCGAAGACCGAGGTGATGGTGAAATGCTGAGGCGAAAGAGTGGCGGAAGGGCGAGAGCCACGGTAGATGACGGCCGCTTCCCAGGCTTCCAGCGTAGCTGCCGCCAGCACTCCTATCGGCACAAGCACTCCCTCAAACATCTCCCTTCATTCAGCGCTACACAGCATAGACAACTTGAGACAGACTTACGTGTATAGACGGGGAGGGCGAGACTCTACGCTGCGCCGCCGCCCGCCTCGGACACACTCTCGTCCTGCTCCAACTTCTCGCCTCCCGGGCTGATCCTCACCGGTATGCTTTATCTCCGCCTCCTTCCTTCAAACTTTTCCCTCCCCCACTTTCCTTCAAACCTCTCCCTCCCTCACCTTCATCAACAAGGAGGTGTTGCAGATGCGGTGCAGAGGGCCGATCGGCACTCCGCTGTGCTGCTTGGGGCGATGAGCTGGAGTGCGTGGAGGCGCTGCTGTCGACGGGGGCAGAGGTGGACTTCACGGGGCCGGACAAGCGGAGCCCGCTGCGAGCAGCTGCCTGGGGCGGTCATGAGGCAGAACACGGGGGGGGGGGCGGCGAAGACGGCCCTGGCCCTGGCCATACCCTGGCCCATCCACTCTCTGAAGCCCCTTTGACACTCGCATGTTTCGTGGCTAGAAAACTGGACTTGCTGGGGCGGTCAAGGTCAAGGAAGGAAGGGACGGAGGTCCAGGCCATATTCGTCCAACTCTTCCGGAGCTTCCAGTCTGGCTATTTCTGCTGGCAGTTCCTTGCATGAATAGATGGAAGGCATAAATAGATGTGGATGAAAGATATGTGAAACCGCTCATTGTGAGCGATGCGCAGGCAGTTGAGAGCTGAAGCTGAAAGCCGGTTCGCGCTGAGGTCGAGGCAGAGCCGTTGATCCGCAAAAATCCTACTTTGGCTTCCGCAAAAATGTTCTGATGCCGGGTGTGGTGGCCAGAAAGATGGTGCAGCTGGGGGCGGACGGTTGGCTGAGTGCTGTTTTGCTAGGAATAGATCGACCCCACGAGACAAGTGTCTCCCCTCCACCTTCGCTCTTCACTCAGGCCGTCGCCATCTTCGGCGCCTACAGCATCTCCTCCGGCTGCCTTGCCCACCACCTAAACGTGCAAGGGATCCTCCATTGCTTGCTCATTGCAGGCTGTCATACTGAACGCAGTGCCATTCTGGCTTTGGCTCTAGTCTCTGCAAGGCTGGCTAAAAAATCCTGTTACATTTCTTTTTGTTACAGTTTCATGGAAAAAGCGAAAAATAAAGATCAAACAAGCGTCTCAGTGATATTTTCAAAAAGAAATTAAGAAGCATAATCTGATAGACTCGATATAATTTTTATAGATGGTCACCAATTAAAGAAATGTTGAATGTTCGAATTTTTGATTTTTTGAATTTTTGGATTTTATTCAACGCAACGCAAAGTAATTAGTTTTTGGTAACTCATTACTTAAGAACTGGCACAAAGACAGTCGCATTGGAACAACGAGACTATCAAACAACGAGACTTTTCGAGACTATCATATTATGTTTCTTTACACAATTGGCCGACCAAAGTATCAAGCTAAAATCGGACGAATAATTCCGGAGCAGTCTCGATTTTACATGCTGCTCTCGTAATTTTCGTGCTCCTCGTCTCGCTTCTCGGCCTCTTGCTGGAAGAAAAGGCAAATAGAATTAGGGGCGAAGGCTAGGAGAAAAGACGAACCTCCTTCTGAGCGGAGTTGTTGAGGTGGTTGAGGAGCTGACGGTTTCGGGCCTTGAGCTGGCCCAGCTGAATCTCCAGCCCAGCGTGCTTGGCCAGCTGTTCCTGGACTGCAATGCAAAGCCTGAGCAGGAAGAGAAGGAAGAAGAGAGGCAGAGAAGGAAGGAGTGACCTTCCTTGCTGAGCGTGGAGCCGTCGCTGAGCTTCACGTCCACGCCCTCCGGCTCCACCGGGCCGAGGCCCAGCTTCGGCAGCTGGCCTCTACCCGGCTCAGCATCCCCCTCCCCTAGCCAGTCCTTCAAACCACTCCCACCACTTCCTGCTCATCATTTCTAGAGATCCATGCAAATTAGCACAAAGAAACAAAGTATAGAGCAGTACCGCTTGCTGCCCTGTGCGTCGAAGTTCTCGCTGACGCCTTTCCTCAAGCCGGTTGCTGTGCTCCTGCTGAAAAAGGCGTTGAGCGTTGAGCTAAAACAAGAAAAAAAGACGGTTGAAAGTGCGGAACTAGGTCCTGTACCTTTGCAGCCATGCTCGCCTCCAGCTCTTCGTTTAGTTTCTTTTCTTCCGCGATCTGCTGTTCCAGTTTGGGAATCTCCTCTTCCAGACCCGGGGCCAACAGTTCTTCCATTTCTTTCCTTTAAAGTTAAAATGCCCAAAAATGCACCTCCTCCGATCAAACATATATTTAAGGTTAGCTTTAGCGAAGCATCAAGTTAGCGAAACAGGTATATTTAGTTTTTTGGCCTTCGATGAAATTTTCTGCGGCTATTAATGGAGTGTTAGGCAAAAGAGGCAGGAGCACTAGGTAGTCTCAACCAAGCAGTGAACCTGAGGCGATTCTCGGGCTTAATGCCAGCGACCCAGCAGTATTCCTAGCCAAGCCAGCCAGGAATTCTCCAACTCGACTGGTCTACCTCGACTATCTGCAGGAAGCTGGGCGGGAGAAAGCGTAGTGTATGCTGCGCAGCAGGAAGACTGGCGGGAAGTGCGCGCCTGAGCCAGCTTTCCCATTGCCTTACATTTCGTCAACTCTTCGTATTGTGCGCACCTTTTTTGCGCTCTGCAGGCTTTCCTTTAGAATACCTTCCAGACCACCAATCATGCATCCTTCCTTCCCGACATGGACAGTTCCACCACCACCATCCGGAACAAAAGCTACGTAAGGACAGCGAACCCTTGAGCTGGAATTGACTCATGACTGCCGTCGCACCCCTCGCACTTCCTCCCATATTAGCCTCTCCCATATCGCCTGCCCTTTTCCTCAGGGTGTCAGCAACTATGACTCGTGGATGATGGAGATCGGACAGACGAGCACACGCAGGAGGCCTTCAGCGTATGGGCGACGCCATTTCAGCGCCCTCGTTCACAAGTTCTCTTCATGCCTTTCTTTACTCTTTCTTTCAGTCCCCTCCCTCTTTCTTGCTGAGTTGGCCATGTCTCCTTGCTTCCAATGATGATGTCTTGCAGTGGATGGCTTGAAGCAAGCAGTGGCCCACGTGGATTTGGAGAACCGCAAAAATAAGCCATTGGAGGGCCGCCGGATGCTTCACCGGATCCACTCTTCCTACGACGCCAATCCTCAGTTCGCCAAGGAGTATTTGATTCGCTACGTGGAGGAAGCATTCACGCCGGAGCAGCAAAAGACGATATCGGGCCTTTTGTGAGCTAATTACCCTAAGCCTTAAGCAGATATTTAGCAAAAAAATTGCTGGGTTTTAGTTAAAATACATGAAAAATTCTCCAAGGTGTGCGGACAGGTAAAGAATTGGCCCTATGCTACAACATGGGGCAAAATTGACCAAAATTTTTTTGGTCTTGAATTTCGCTTTCAATGGCCTACATCGATGCTCTGGCCTCAAATACTTCTATAAATATCATTTTTATGCCCAATATCATATTTGTTTTGATATTAATTGCTTTTGAAATTTTTAGTTCAAATTGATCTCAAATGGGGAAAATTCCAAGTGAATATGAAGTAATATGAAATTGGGCATAAAAATGATATTTATAGAAGAATTTTAGGATTTAGGCCATTTTTAGGCCGCTTGGAGATATGCGAGGTCAATGTATTGCAGAGCAGGTTGGAGGAAGCAGCGCAACTGAGTGTTTCGGCTCAACAGAGCAAAGCAGCAGGTGGCGGAGAGAATGGGGGTAGTCATTTACCCCGTTTTCTCTTGTTTTTCCATTGATGCAGCGGTAGAAAGGGCGCAAGGAAGACAGGAGGTGATTTAGGTGGAAGCTGTGGAGCTGGTGGAGGTGAGAGCGATGGGAAGACCAGTGCGAGGAACGCCAGCTGAGCCCATGGAGCTCCCCGACATCCACGATTTCCAGCTCAACATACCAGGCCTTCAGATGACCAACCAAGGTTACCCCTCCTCTCCTTCACATTACACACCTTCCCATTGCACCTGTTCATCATCATCTCTGCCTAACCACTGCAATGCACCAATGCAGAGCGTATCCTGTGGGATGCTGGGCTCCAGACGTACTGCCAGCGTCAGATTCTCAGGGATACCCTTAGCAAATACAGCGACAGCATCAATGAACTGGAGACTTATAAGGTACTATTCCTCGCCAGGATTTTCCCTGAATCAATAGAACTAGCTCTCACATTACCAGCATAACCTCTTCAAGTACGTGGAATACTTGGACAAACGACTCAAGTTCTACACCAAATTTTCCGAATAATCCGCGCTAATTGTTCCACCAATCTTGGCCATTGCTCCGCCATTGCTCAAGCTTGGTTTAGTTGGTTAGCTTGGTTGGTTATCCGACTTCAGTCTTTAGTAAATTGGGCTGGCGCGAGGGAGCAAAGCGAACCGTCAGCCATTGGAGGGCCGGTGCGTTACGCGGAGGTGGAGCAGGAGTTGGCTGGCCCCAGCTTCCCTCCCTTCACCTTCTTTCACCTCCCTTGAAGGAGGAGGAGCTGATTCAGCAGGACAAGGCGTATTTGACTCGCTACGTGGAGGAAACATTCACGCCGGAGCAGCAAAAGACGATATCGGAGGCGGAGCAGCAGGGCCATTTCGCCTTCCCCTCCAACAATCCCTTTCTGGACTCCGAAATCGACTTCTTCACCATCAAAAACATGGAAGACAATGAATCTAGTAACCTCGCTCTCTGCTACCAAACTCTAACCGGCCAAGCGAGATTTTTCAGCTGCTATCCAGAAGGCGTCCGAAGAAGATGTCTACCAGTGCCATTTCCAGCGAATCGTGGGGCTGCAAAAGTGCACTGCTTTTGTGGCGCTTAAGGTTGGAAGGTGAGAGAGAAAATGTATCTTAGGAAGCTGGCTGAAAGAGCTGGATTTCAGTGGGAAGAGCCTGGGAGTTGCGGAGTTGAACAAGCTGTCCCTTCTGGCTGCTAGCAGCAACCGTGCGCTGATGAAGAAGACCGTCGGAGCCCATCAGGCCGGTTACAAGATCCAGGTAGATAATCTTCTCCTGCCCTCAAACGCTTTTTCGTCCTGTGCTGTCCTGCCCTGTTCTGTAGCAATGATGTGGCAATGCTGTGGCTTTGACCAGATCAGCAAGCCGGAAACGGGGGACTGGCTGGAACTGACGGCATTGGGGTGGAGCCGAGGGCTGGAGGAGCTGGTGCTGAGGGCAGTGGACTGCTTGCTGGAGGACAAGAGCGCGGCGAGGACCTCTCTATTACCAGCGCCATCAGCGGCCTATCCAGCAGGCGGAGCGGGCCCTGGAGGGTCTCCTCTGCCACCGAGCTAGGCGATCTTCCCCGAGCCCCTCGCCCATTCCAGCGGCGAGGACTTCCTAGCGGACCTGGAACAGCTGGCGCTCGTGGATGCGGCCACAATGCGCAGCTTCTACCAGGAAACTCTTGCATCTTCGGAATTGGTGCTTTCGGTTGTTTGAATAGGAGATAACTTTTAGTTTTATCTTTTCAGCAAAGTTATGTCGACGTGGACGGAGCTCTGTGCCGGCGAGAAGGATACGCTTTGCGGTTAGTTGCATCGGAATCTAAAGTAAATGAAATATATATTATTTTGTGGGAGGAATTAAGGTCAGCTTAGCCTACGAATAGCGTTGTCGATGCTTTGAGTTATCCCATTCGAAAGCTACATGAAGGCAGAAGTGGAGGGGAAAAAGGCCAACAATGTGTTCGAGGAAAAAGCGGGTTGGAGGACAATATGAAGGCCATGTACGAGGATTTGCAATGAGGGGAACGTTAGTTTCTCCGGCCTCTTTCAACTATAGCATGGTCGGGAGGAGCTGACATACATTTGAGGAGATGATGAAAGCGGATCAGGAGCAGGATAAGATCCTGTTGAGCAGAGTCCAGGGCAAACTTCGCCACCAGGAGTTCAGGACACCCCCCATTCCAGGCCCTAGGTATAGAGAGAGGCGAAGAGAAGTGAAGAGAAGAGAAGTGAAGAGAGCGGAAGATGAGAGAGAGCGGATTGGCAGGAAGAGGAGGAGGAGGCAGCGCTGCTGGCGGGGCGAGCCAGTGCGGCGAAGTGCCGCCAAGCAGGAGCGTAACGCTATCAACGACATGCTGAAAAGGACCATCAGCAGGGACCAGGAGCCAGCCAGGAGGGACGAAACGAGAGGTCTTTCTGAAAGTCTTTCTTTCATCCCATTTCCTCCATCGCTTCTGTGCAGCCAGCCTGCTCGCCAACCAAAGCATCAAGCTAAGCCTCCAGCTGAGTCTGCTGCAAAGCCTGGATCGGGCAGTGGACAAGCAGGCCACCGCCGTCTTCCAGCACAAGGTTAGGCCCAGCCACAGCCACCTCTGCTCAACACCTCAATTGCTCTATTAAAGAAGGCTCTGGAAACGTATGAGCAGAAGCTCATGGAAAATTTCTCCAAAAACGTCACTAGCCCTCATACCATCGCCCAGTAGCATCGAACGCATTCATCTGCTGTACTATTCTCGATTCCAATATTTAAGCACTTGTATCGTGTCTTTATTGTTCTCACTTGTATCGTTTGTTATGATTTTGAGTCAAACCTAATAATCAACCATATTCATCATTATAAAGGATATTCTGATTAACCTAGTCACTGCTTCCAAATCGCAATCCTAAATGCCTATTTTTACTATTTTAGTAACACAAATCACTTCGCGGTCACCAATGCGCTTTGCGCCATTATACCTGTTTTTGGCATCCGGTTTATGTGAATGTGGAAGGTAGTTGCGCTTCGCAGTCACATATTGCACTTTGCGCCATATGCTTGTTTGATGATTGTGATAAATGTTTTTGACATTGCAAATAAGTTTTCGTTCCTGTGGCAACCAATATGGCAAAAGAGGCAGCATCACATCACGATGAGGGTAAAATTGAAGCGAAAGCAAGTGCATTAGTCTTCAAACATCATTTCCACTAGATCCTTCTTCAAACATTGCTCTTCCACCAGTTTGGCGTTCTGCAGACCCATATTGTCAGCCAGCCATAGGCGTTAGAGAGAGGAAAGCCAAACGGAATTCCACTTGAGAAGCGTTGGTACGCCAGTGAGCTTAAGTTTAGGGTCGGTTCGGAATGGATTCGACTGATCCTTCCAGCTTCAAGCAATTATTCTCCATCTTTGTCCTTACTCATGAGGGAAAAGAGAACAAATCGCGTTCGCCGACATCGCAGTGGATGAAAGTGGCTTGGGCAGGCATGGAGCTTTCCACCATTGCCTTTACCACCGGCTCTGCCGATACGCAGTCCGGGCACCTTAACATTCCCTTATTATATCTATTATTTTAATTTGTTTCTCATTTTCAAACTTAATCAATTATTTTTATTCTTTTCTTTCAAATAAATTTTTTTAATGGTTTTAATTATTAATTTGTGTTAAAAAACATTGAAAGCAAATAACTCTCTTTGAACATATCGGAAATATTGAATTTAACTGAAATAAATACAACTTGTCTGGGGATTGAGTTGAACAAAACACAAAAAGATACTAAAACCGAACATTTCGCCGATATCTTAAAATGTGCTGCAAATCTGCCAGTCTAAGAGGTAAGGGTATGGAATGATACCAGCTGTTGCCGGAGGAGTCCTTGGAGCCGCAGAAGAGGACAAAGACGGGCGGTTCCACGCCCGCCACCGCCGCCATCAACGCATCATAGCCCGTCACATGAACCTCCTTCTTCTTTCCCATCTTTCACCTCCTCCCCTTTCAATTCAAATCATCACTCTTTGCATCGCAAGACAGAAGGCAAGGAAGAATGCAAAGCGAGGAGAAAATGAGTAAGCGCTGGTTAAAGGAAATGGAGCCTGTGCAAACATTAGCCTTTCAAGCAAGCGCAAGCTTTTGCCTGGCTTAAAAGAGCATCAATTTTCATCTGCCCCTTCCTCACGGGACATTTTATGGCATGAATGAAGGCTGTGAGATAGATGAGGAGTTTCCTACACTCATGTCACGGGCGCAGGCAGGGGTCAAGATTGTAAAACGTCAGAACAATGCAACGCGCCCCTATCCTTCTTTTCCTTCTAGGGTTTGCGTAAACAAAACATGCAGAGCACAATGAGACCGCTAAAAACAACCAGCCTTAATTTGCGCAGAATGTTTTCCGGTCATATATTACGAATCTCAATTCCTCCTCTTATCTTGACTGCTCAAGAAGAAAGAAGAAAAGTGCAAGTGGAGTTGCCGCACCCAGGCGGGCATTCCTTGACCTTTGTGCAAGCCAAGTGGTGTGGTGGGTGGGGGGAGAAGAATGGGCCTCTGGGCAGAGAGAATGCGCGTATGTACTAGGCAGAGTGTGTGCAGTAGCGCAGCACATCATTGAACTCACCTGCAGATTCACCTTGCCCAAACACCAGCCACCTCTCTCCTACCCTTCGATACCTACCAGCCTCTGCAAGGAGCGCCTTCAACTTCACCGCTACCAGAGCTGCTATGACTCAGCCGCTTCCTTTCAGTCTAGCCGCCCTCTGACCACTCCCTTCCCTCCACACACTCACCCCGCCAACCACTCATCATCGTGATGAATGAGGCTGGTGAGAAGAAGAAGCCTGTTCCTCCGCCGCGACCCTCCCTTCGCCAGCCCAGCACCTCTTCTTCTGATCCAGGAGGTGGAGTTGAGGCCTCGACCATGAAGACGCAACAACGCTTCTCTCTTCCTCCACTTTTCTGTCACCCTGTCCACGGTGCCATGGGCAATCCCGAGTACGTCTCCCTCGCCGAACTCCATCTCATGCTACACAACAGTGAGCTCTGGGAACAAGGCCTCCTGGCCTACTCTACAGCTAGCACCTCCAGCCCTACCCTCAGCTCCGAAGAGCCGCTGCCCAGTCCCAACTCTAATGACCTGCGCTCGCCCACTCCACCGCCTTCTCTCCCGCCCAGACGAAAGGCTGCCCCTCAAACTCCTCCTCCACCCAGCAGCCCTCTGTCCCGCCCCGCCTATGATCCCCTGCCCACGCCTTCCAAGCCACAAAGCCCAGACAGCGCCTATCAAACCCCGCCTCCCAAACCGCCCAGATGTCCGCAAGCTTTGAACAGCCCGCCGTCTTCATCAGAACCAGCCGATCCACTTACTCCACCACCTCTTCCACCTAGAACAGCTAAGGTTATCACCTATTGCTCCCATGCTCATGTAACTCAAGTTCTGCTTCTCTAGACAACAGTGGAATTCTCAACCCCTCTAAAAACGTTGGAAGAGGTGACGGCAAACCGTTCGACCAATTATGACCCCCTAGGCTTGCCTCCGCAGCGCTACGAGAAACCGCCGCCACCCAGAGTCTTCTTTCCCCTCTCGTCTTCCAGTGGGAGAAAAGAGTGGAGGTTGCAGCTGAAAGAGTTCTCTTCGGATGAAAGTGATTCAGATGAGGCGAGCAGGGGTCGACCGGCCACTCTCATCCACGTCGTCCCCGTGGGCAGCAATATTTGCTTCAGCGGCTGCGTATCTTTCCTTTCCTCCTATCCACCCACCTCCTCCAAGCCTCTTCTGTGCGCTAGGTGGAAATGCAGCAAGTCGGCCGCCGCGACGCCTGGAAAAGCCTCTGGTGCTCCCTGAAAGAGAAACAGCTTCGCTTCTTCACCGACGATACGGTGCTCCATTTGCTTCCTTCCGCTCAATCACCTTGGCAGTCGGGGAACTGAGGAAGAGCAAGAGTGGCTGAGCATCCACTGCGAGGACCTGGAGCTGGCCGGTGAGGATGGGCCGCGGGAGTCCAGTCCCAACTTCTCCCCCTCTCCCCCGCCGTCGCCCAGTCCCAGCAGTCCCGTCACTCCGCCATCCGCCTCCGCATGGAGTGCAGCAGTCTTCGCGACTCCCTCGCCGCCCTCGTCATTCGAGTAGCCAACCATCCAGGGCCTCCCAATCGGGCTGAACGGTGAATAAAATGCAGTGCATGGCTCCGACAGCTGAGCTGGCAGAGATGGTGGAGGCTGACGCGGCAGCGGCCGGCTCTGTCAGCGTGCGTCAGAGCCCGGGCGCACCTTGGCTGCGTGCCTGGATCTTCAAGGCTGGCAAACAGCTCGTCTACCAGTGCTTCCAGGTCCCATTTGCCGGGATAGAAGAGTTGAGAGAAAGGGGCGAAGATTGCAGAGCGAGGACAAGGACTGTTTGATAGTGGACCTGCGGAAGGTGCAGGCTGTTCTGGAAGAGCCCGGCTCCTTTCGCCTCTCCCTTCCCGACTGGTTACTGCAACAATTCAGTTGGCCAGACGATAGCAAGGAGCGGAGATTTGCAGCTCAGTTCAAGTGCAGTCGGACACTGAGGAGTCCACTCGCCATTGGCTGGCCATCATCCGCAACGAATGGACTGTAAGCTCCAAATATTCTCTCTGAGTCTCTGAGCAAAATGGAGGAAAACAATGCAGCGATCATCCAAACGACTAGAAGACCAACGACTGTCGAAAGACGACGTGGCGCTGGTGGTGAAGAAGTGCGTGAACTTCCTGGACTCTCGCGGGCTGCGGGAGGCGGGTCTACATCGGCTGAACGGGACAAACGTGAAGGTGAAGCAGCTGCTGGAGGAGTTGGACAAAGACCTCGACGCCGCCCGCATCGGCACCGAAGCCTTCACCGTTCACGACGTCGCCTCCGCTCTACGAAGGTACAGCCTTCTCCATCTTCTCATTTTTCATTTTCCAATCCTATTTTGGCCAAAGATGGTTGCGCCAACTGGAGCGGCCTCTGCTGATCAAAGAGCTGCGCGAAAGTCTCTATCAAATCGCTGGTCTCCCTGAGGCTGAGCTGAGTGTAAAAGTAAGAGCCTAATTTTGAGTTGGAACAAAGAACTGATGGGAAGAAAGGACAGGTGGAAAGCTATGCTCAGCTGCTGAGTGAAAAGCTCCCGCTGGTCTACTACCGCACTCTAAGAGAGCTCCTCGGACACATGAAGTAAGCTCAGCACCTACTGCTCTCCAATCTCAGAGGCTGGTGTGTGAAGGCTGGTGGCGGAGCTGAGCCATGCAAACAAGATGACGACGCAGAATCTGGCCATGGTCTTCGCGCACACCCTCTTCTCCGTGGACGCAGACTATGCATCCCCCGCGGCCCCGGCCTCTCCTTCCTTCAATAGCACTAATCGTGAGAGTCAGGTACATTTATTTGTTTTATTAGCTCATCCGAAATGTGGCTGACGGGCTTTAGGTAGTATGCGATCTGGTGAGTCACTACAACGCTATCTTTCACCTCACCTCGGAAGAAATTGCCCTTCGTGCGCACATCATTTCACGCATACCAGATCCCGACAATCCATCAGCAGTAATCATCCTTATTTTTTCCCAAAATTCCAGTTTCATTTGATTCCTAGAGCTCAAATGTACACGGCTCTCCCATGCTAGTCTCCATACACCTACATGAATACGAGAACGAGCCCTTCAACATGAACGTCAGTCATTTCTCTTCCTTACCCCCTTGCCCTGCTCTGACACTGATATTTGAGGTTCAAAAAACGGGTGATGAAGTAATTGCATTTGCCAAAAAGCATAAGCATTTGGAAGGAGACTTCGCGCTGTTCGAGATGGTTCGAGAGGGCAGATTAGGTAGGCATAAATGTTGGCAGTTGGTCTGATGAAAGAGTTGAATGCGATGATTAAGAACGACGGGTGTGGGGCGATGAGCAGCTGCTGGAGACCTTCAATCGTTGGCTGCTGAGCCCCGAGGAGTCCCGCCTCTCCTTCTTCCTCCTCAAACGCGACGCCTTCACTCCACGCCTCGCTTCTTTCGTTCCTCCCTTCCTCCTTCCTTCTTCGCAAGACTATAAATGCACGGCTCTTGGAGGACCCGTACCCTTTCGCGGGGGACATTCGCTTCTCGGAGGAGGGCAAATGCAGCTTCCGCAAAGCCTCCCTTGAGCTTGCCGCCGGCAACGTCATCTGCTCCAATGTCGCCAAGGTCTTGCATCAATCTACAATGACAGGCTTTCATCATTTCTCCTCCTTCAGATGAGCAAGGGCTCGCGTTCCTGGCGCCGAGAGGAGCTGGTCTGGTTCCTTGGCCTGGACCTTCAGCGTGCAAAGAAGGGCGAACACCGACACGCTCTCACTTTCACCACCTCCTCCGCTCACAATCTACCTTCCAAGCCCTTCGGTTGGTGCCCAAATGGGAGAATATTGAAATGGAAAAGGGGAAGTGCAGGAATGGCAGTTGTTTTCCGTGAAGAAAGCGAAATGTTTCGCTGGCTTTCGGCCGTCCTCTGCCAGAGTGTTATTTTAACCTGTTCTAAGAGCTCTTTGCTAATGCAGATGGCTGTATTGCAGAGCTTGCCGCAGCATTAGTCCTTGCCAGTACATCCTTATCTGCCAATCCTTAATGTGCCACATCTTTTCTTACTTATTTCGGGCATCCTAAACATATTGCATAATGCTGGTCTTATTCATTGGTACAATCGTGTCCTCTTGCCAATTGTTGAGAAAATCAGACTTCAAGCATCGATACGCAATGCTACCTGATGCAATGAAGGAGGAAGCATTAGCAGAATGAAGGGGGCAATGAAGGTGAATGGGCAATGATTGAGTCGTTGAGACGACAAGCAAAGGAGGAGGGAAAGACTAGATGGCACAGGATGGTTGGCCAATGCCGGACATCAGTTAGGGCAGGAGTAGGCCAAATTACAGTGGGCGAGGTAAGTCGTCGCGTCAAAAGCCTATCTACTCTCCACATCGTGCTTCAATGCGAGCACGCTTCCGACACTCCACCGCCCTTCCACACCCAGCCAGCATGCCCCTCAACAACCTCGCCCACCCCACTTCTCCCTACCGCAGCCGCTTATCTTGATCCTAACACCCTATTATGCTCCCTATTTACGGCACTACCTCGGCCTTCTTTGCCCTCCTATTTTCTTCCTCCACTTATGCTCAGGTCTCTTCAGATTCCTCCAGTTCACCTGAGGTTGTCTTTTTCTGCTATCATGATTTGGGGACAAGATTGGTATTATAGAAGTCAGCTGCTGATGGAAGCTCACTGATAGACAGCGAATCCTGTCACTATACAGAGTGGGAGGAATGGAGTGAATGCAATCGCATTGACTGTTCTGGCAAAGGCACACGAAAGGTTGCCCCTTCTCTTTTCATCAATCGCGTCCAATTGCTTTGTATTTTAGAGAAGTCGTTCGGTCTTTGACTCGGGTAAGCCAGTACTATGTGAAAACCTGAAAAATGAGCCAGAAATGCTGCAGATACTTCACCATGTCTAAATCTCCAGGATCCATTGTTGATGGACTCGGAAGATTGCCAAACGACGCCCTGCTGCTTTGACGATGAGTCGGGTTTCAATTGTGACAGATGGAAATATGGTGTACAAGGGTAGATTGCAAGGTGGAATCGTGAGGTGGAGCTGGGGGCGCAGCGTAGGGTGCCGCGCAATGAGGCCGGTGACCTGGGCGTGATTCGCTGCATGCGGAAGCGAGGCGGAAACGCGGCCTTCCAGTTCATCGCCTGCGTGGAGCCCTCCGGACGGAGGAGTGCCAATGGGGGACTTTGGGTCAACGCCGAAGGTTCCCTCCCACTCACACCCATCTTTCACAGCCTGCTCCGTCTTCAAGGTTTCTTCGAGCAGTGCCGCATTCGAAGGCCCTGCTTCTATCCGGACTTTTCCTGCATTCGCACGGCCACTGTCGCCTGTGAGGATGATGCGGGCAACAAAGTGCAGCTTTATACCTTTCATTTGCTACTCTGCGGACTAGAAGAGCATCGGAAGCAGGTGACAAATGGGACGGAGTGGCTGGACTCAACGGGCCAGTTCTTCAAGCGTTGCGAGCTCCACTCTGTTCAGTTCGAGGAGGAGGATCGCATTGTTGTCAAGAGCTACGTCAATGATGGTTCCCCATCTCTTCTGCTCTGCATGCACAGAACTGAATATTTTCATTCGTCCAGTATCCTGCGTTGATGAATGGGGTCGAAAGGTGGGCAACTGGACCGAATGGCTAACGAAAAACCGCAAGTCCAGCTTCCCTTGCCAATGTTTCTGAGGCAATGAAATAATGATGCTAATTTATAGGTACTATAAGCGGTGTGAAATCGATTGGTGGGATTGGCGTTACTACTCCGCGGCCGCTGCCATTCGGGTCATCTCCTGTGCTGACGATTACGGGCGCAAAGTTGAAGCAGTTCATCACTTTTTCAACCCCATAGAAGCATGCCTCCAAAAGGTAGCCAATGGAACGTACTGGCGGGATAGATATGGGCAGGAGCATCGATGCATCGTGGAGCGAGGTCGAGTGGATGTGAAGGGAGAGGAGGAAACACTCAACTTGGAGCCCACCACGACCACAACCACAACAACTCTCCCACCCCCACCTCCACCTCCTCCCCCACCTCCGCGTCGACGGTCTCCTTTCTCCTCTTCACCAAAGCCTCTTTGCCTCATCCCCTTCATGCTCTGCAGACGACCCCCGGCGGAAATAACGATCGTGCACATCATGGAGATTCCAGTTCCGCCACTCTACGTCTGGGAAATGCCTCGCTCCCAGCCTCAGCGCCGCCGCTACCACCGACCCCACTACTTCTACGAAAAGTCTCTCCAACTGCATTGTCTTGGACGAAGCTGAGCTATGCTGCTTTGTAGTGATGGTAAAGGAGGTGGAATGCGGCTGGCCAGCGGCGGCGTATTCCGTCGTCTGCCGCAGGCGCAGTCTGGAAGACCGGCTGTCAGCCTCCAGCGCTCACGCAATCGTCAGTCGCGCTTCCCGCTCACCTCCGCCTTTCGACCTGCGCCTCAGCGGCGCCCCTTCTACCCACAGCCTAACATTGCCCCTCTAGCACGTCCGCCTGCCTATAGACGCCCTCAGCACAGGCCTCACTACTGGAGCTACTCCGGCTGATTCCCGCTTTCATTCACAATTATTTCGCATGAATAATTATTAGGCATTCATGGAAGAGGATAGAGTGCACAAAAACAAATGGGCAAAAAAAGCTAAAGCTGCTTTGTTCTGTTTGAGAAGCGTCAAGGGTTCATGCCGGACCAGTAGCAGTTCTTGATGCCCTCGAAGTTGCGGATGCAGGGCAGCGCGTCTGCGTTCAGCGGCGGCAGTCCCATCCCTGACGGGTAGCAGAGCCCCGAGCAGAACTCAAACTTACCAGCTGCAATCCCAGTACATCTTTCTCCTGCGCCGCCCAGTGAGGAGGTTGAAAAGAACGAGGGAAGAGTCCTTTGGCGCGACAGCACTGGCGAAGATCCTTGCGATCCGAAACACAGTCCAGGAAGGCCTGGCCCTCACTCATGTCTCTGATGCACCTTCCACTGGCGTAGGCATTGTAGAGCTGGGCCGTGAGGCAAGGAATTGAGAGGAGGCAAGGCGTAGATTGTAGCGGGCCAAACCTGGCCTGTGGTGACGCCGAGGTTGCAGAGGTCGTAGCATTCCGGCTTGATGGCCGGCGTTCGTCGACAGCATTCCAGCACCTCACAATCCACCTTGCGTCCGGTTTAGGCTACTGGTTGGCAGAGGTTGGAGGACCTTGGCATTGGCCTCCTGTTTGGTGATGCACTTGACGAAGTTGGGCCGCGGGCATTCTCCTAAGCTTTCGCCCCTGCGCTCCTGGCTACGCCCATCACCGCGTCCTCTGCTCTGCACCCTCCCATGCATTCACTCACCAACACAGTCCCAGTCAAACTAGTACCGGCTCCTGGGCCCTCTGTTGAGCTAATCTGAAGCAAGGAAGGCAAATATAAAAGGGATGAGAAAAATAGGAAAAGACATTTGCGATCTCTGACTGGACGAGCCGGGAGGAAGCTGAGCTCGGTGGCGTGGGAGCATGAGATCTCGCCATGGCATTCCCTGTCCTGGGCCAACATTTCTACTCCCACTGCCCCCACCAAAACTCCCTGACATTTAATCTGCTGCCGCCTAATTTCTTCAGCAAGGAATGAACCGTCAACGATGACTGGGCGCAGTTCTCTCAGCGTCGGCAGCGAGTCGTCCATTCTGCAGACTTTCACGTAGAACTGCTACAGCTAGAGGACTCCTTTGGTGTGCTTACATGATGCGCTGGGCGTTTGCAGGAGAGAAGGTGATGATGAGGAGGAGAGAGAGCATGGCGAGGCAGGTGGAAGGAGTGAGGCAGGGTGGCAGGGTGCCGAGGAGGAGGAGGGAATGCAGCTAGAGTGTATGGGTGCAATGGGCGGTAGTATTGCTGCTTGAATGCTCTTAGTGTTCGACTTACGAGACCAGTTTCAGCTGGCCTGGCACACACCACACACCCCGCCCGCCCCACCGCCGACTACCACCACATTCCGCCGCATTTCGCCGAATTCGTCTTTTACTTTTGCTGCTATTTCTAGCAAAGATTGCGGTGGGATAAGTGTTGCAGAAACACGATTTAACGTTTTCTTTATTGTTATTCGATTCACATTGATGGTTCATTGGCCGTTGACACTTTATAAGATCCTGCGGAAATGCAATGATGCCGAATTCAATCCATTTGTATCAATTCACTGCAATACAATCTAGTCGAACTTTACTTTTTGGTTCATTTTGACAACAACAAACAACAACACTTTGGTTTTCAAACAGTTCAGCCATTTCAGCAAACATCTGAGCATCAATAACAATATTGATTGGCAATAATTTTAACAGTAAAATTTATTTAGACAGGACGCATTACGCACTGTGAAGATATTGCAATACGGCTAAATTTATGAGATGTTTGAAGAACAATGTCTATTCATACTGGACCCCTTGTTTGATCTTCAAAACTGCTCCAAAAAACAGCAGATGGTTTTCGTCTAGGAGTTTCCAAACAGTCTGCTGTGCGTGCAAAGCGAAAAGTGCTGGATTAAACGTGGTGTTTTTATCTAGGGCGGAAAAGCAAGTGATGCGCGGAGAAGAGGGTGTTGTGTTATTTGCGAGCACAGTCCCCGTCTAAACAAGCCGTGTTCCTTGCCAGGCCTAGCCAAAATGGAGATAAAAGGTCAGCTGGTCGGCAAACCACCTATCTCACTTTCACATTCAAATTCCTCCTCACCCCGGCCCGCTACAAATCCACACTGCTCTGCCTGTCAGCAAATTTGTGGCCATAAACTATTGAGATAAGCAATGGCCAAAATAAATCTGCCCAATCCGCACCTGTCCAAAGATGCGAGCGTGGACGACATCCTCTACCACCTCGGCCTATCCAAGAAAGGCCACGACCTCCCGGCTCTCTTCGGCGATGTCCAGGTTTCATTACCTCCCTTCCTGTGCCTGAAGGGAGTAAGATAGTTGTGGAGTGGGTGTGCTGCGGAGGGTCGGAGGCTCGCATGCGGCGCGTGTACGAGAGTCTGGTCTCAGAGCTGGGCCTGGCCGCCCATGGCAATCTCTCCCGAAGCGAGCGCTACTCAGTCTACAAGGCGGGGCCCGTTCTCGCCGTCCCTGTTCTCCCCCATGCCCTCCTCTATCCCATCAGATAGGGAAGGAATAGACTGGTGCAGCACGGAATCGGTGTGCCCTCCATGTCCATCATGCTGATCGAGGTCCTGAAGCTCCTCCAGCACGCCGGCGCCCTCTTCAAGGGATTCATTCGCATTGGAACCTCTGGCGGCATCGGTTCTACACTTCATTCCACTTCATCCTCTTCCCTAATTCACCTCTTGTTTGAATTGAAGCCTTGAAGCCTGGCACAGTGGTGATTTCCAGCGGTGCAGTGAACGGTCTGCTGCAGGAGAAGCACATCATGGTTCTTTCCATCTTCCTTCTGCCCTCCTAAATGAATGCGGTCCTGCAGCACATTCTGGGCAAGGAGGTCATCTTCGACGCCAAGCTCAATTCCACTCTACCGGACGAAATCGCCGAGTTTGCCGCAAACATGGGTGAGCCAATGTTGGCGAACAAACAAGGGCCTCTTGGAATTGATGAAAGTTGGCAGAGACGGAGTACCCGGTGGTGCGGGGTCTGACGATGGGGGCGGACGGCTTCTACGAGGGCCAGGGACGTCTGGACGGGGCCTTCTGCGACTACTCCGCCCAGGACAAGAATCGCTTCATCGCCGCCTGCAAGGCCAAGGGCGTCGTCAACATCGAGGTCATTTTGCTCTGCCTTCTCATAGCTGCCCAAGAGTGTTGGCAAAGTTGCAGATGGAGTCGGCGGGCTTTGCCAGCATCTGCAGTCGCGCCGGAGTCCCAGGTAGATGGATGGATGGTGGAAGGAGTGGAGGTGTGAGGTTGTTGAAGTTGTAGGGGCGCTGGTGTGCGTGACGTTGGTGAATCGTGAGAATGGGGACCAGGTCCTGGGCACGCCGGCTGAGCGGAGCGAGTTTGAGTGCCGCCCAATTTCTCTCATCCTCGCCTTCCTCAAGCACCAACTTTCTCTCTAATCTCCGCCTCATTGCTTTTATCCTACCATTCTAGGTTGCGATTAATTTGTATTCT
Source organism: Ptycholaimellus sp. GST1_10 (assembly GCA_030248095.1). Classification (NCBI taxonomy): domain Eukaryota; kingdom Metazoa; phylum Nematoda; class Chromadorea; order Chromadorida; family Chromadoridae; genus Ptycholaimellus; species Ptycholaimellus sp. GST1_10. Next base: position 67,647 of record JASANA010000170.1, read on the forward strand.
TTTCTTCTACAACTTTCTTCGTCTCAGCTAAAGCTATGCATGGACTTTGGCAGGCCAGTGGTGTCTGGCTCTTTTTGGCCTGGTGTTGCTTAGGAAAGGCTGGTTTTTTGGGGGGCGCAATTTGAGTGGGCGCGGGCGAGTGTGGACGAAGAATGGCGGGGCATCGATTTTCCCCGCTTCTTCTTGGCTTCAGAGGAATGGAAGGGCCTTCTAATCTCCCACCAATCCCAATTTCCGCTCCAGCCAATGTCTACTTTTCCTTTCCATCATTCTGTCACATATTTGTCCGTACTTGCTTTCGATTTGATAAAGGCGCCGGCTGCTTTCATTTAGCCAGCTTCAACGGATGAGAACAAAACGCAAGCTAAAATGGCGAATGACAGGGACGGGAATGAGAGATGAAAAGAGCAGCTGCCAAGGAAAGCCTCAACAATTGTGGGAGTAGAAAACGGATATAGATGGCGTGTACCCTTAAAACAGCTGGCAAATGCTTCATCACAACAGCAGCATGGAGAGTGAAGCCGGTGAATGGCGGCCTAAAGCCAGTGAGAATGAAGAGATGATGAGATGAAGAGATGAATGGAGGCAGGTAAAGGATGATAGGTAGAAGAGTGCAGAAGGTTCAAATGTCGCAGAGTCCTCCGTTGTAGGCGTAGTCTGCTTTGTTGTGCATCACCAGATTGTCGTCCACAAAGTAGAAGCTGTCCGAGCGTGTCTCGTACGGATGATTCACCATGTCGTCATCTGCAGCTGGATCGGTGATGAGGAGAAATGGTAGGAGGGAGAAGAGGAGGGAACAGAGATCGTCGGGCAGCTGTGGGAACTCGTAGATGTGCTCGCAGGTGTTTTTGGAGTTGGGGATGCAGAAGCCGAACTCGAAATCGAAGCTTTTGAGTAGTCGCTCGCGGAAGTAGTGCCGTTCAATCATCCGGAACTTGCTCACCGGCTTCTCGCCCACCGTGAACTCCACTCTGAAGCAGATGAAGGAGGATAGAAGGGGAGTAGAGAAAGGGGTAAGGGAAGGGAACGTGGCGCCGACGTGTTTGAGGCGTAGGAACTGTGGGGTGAACTGGTAGCGCACGAATCGGCCGGCGTTTGGTTCGGCATCAGCGTCGACGCCCTCGTCTTCGGCGTCGGCGAACTCCGCCTCTTCCTCAGGGGATGGCTTCGCGATCTCGAACAGCACCGTCCCCGAGTCCAGGTCCCGGATTTTGAACCGCGTAAACTCGATCTCGTACACATTCGCCTCCGGACTGCACAAATAGTCTGCACAACAACTTCTCTTACCCTCATTCTAGTTTCTATTTCATTTTAATATGTCAATAAATAACCCCCAAAAAATTTTCATCAGACACACTGAATCATTAAACTTATCAGAAAACACAACTATTTTCTCTTTTTTAAATTATCTGAATTTTTAAATTTTACTTTAGCCAAACAAACGAAGCTTTTTTGACTCAAAAATTAATTATTGGGTTAAATTTTTCGAGATCCATCAATTATTGGTTAAATTTTAGTGCGTTTCAGCAGGACGTTTAGTTTTATTTCTCTTGGTCATTTCAAGGCTAGCGCCATAGCATCTATCTATCATCTAGCATATGCAAATAGGATAATCGTTTTCCTTTCTCACCCAAAACTAGATAAAAATTCCAACACTCGCGAAGCCAGTGAAAGGGACCTTTGGTGATGCGGTTGAGTCGGAGCACATCGTTGGGAGAGATGGGCGGGCCTTTGGTTCTGAGCTCATCCTCAGTGAGGGGCTCCATGTTCCCCATTGCGGAGGGAGGGACTGATGAGGCGGGGCGGGGGTGGGTGGCGGAAGACGCGAAATTAGCAGGTAGTGCGAGGGAGGGAAGGAGGGGCCAGTATTCCCTTCCCCTGTCGCCCTAGGCAACCCAGCGCCTCCAACGATGCTGGGGAAGAAGGGAGGGCGGATGGAGGAGGGGAGCTGAGGTGAGGGCAGCCTGCTCCCTTCCCTCCCCTGCCCTGCCCTCTTTCCCCCTGCCCGAACCCCATTACCTTGCCTGTCCTTCCATTAGGAGCTTTGGCCATAAATGGCGGCTCTTACAGCGAACCAAAAGCCCTCCCCCCACTACCCTGCCTACGGTACCTCTCAGCGCCTCTCTGCACAGCTTACTTCCATGCTTTTCTTTAGTAGTTGAGCGCAATTCACTGTCATCCAATGCTTTGGCAAATTAATCAAACAGTGCATAAATAGAATGTGATCAATGAGTCTAGTCAATTAGAGGCACGGCCACTAAAAACTAAGAACAATGCAATGAGTATGCTTATGTTTTGATCCACAAACTGCTAAAATTAGCTCCGACACAAGCTCTACTGCATGATTCGGCCTTGAGATGGGTGAATGTTAGCACAATTCTATTGCTGGCTATTTCATGGGGTAGAGAGAGGCTGGCTGAGGTGGAGGAGGAGGGGTCCTCAGGAGCTGGGTGCATAGTTGGTGAGTGCGAAGACGAGGGTGAGGCAGCCGATGCGGATGACAGAGCCGTGGCGGAGCACCGCCGCCCCTTCCCACCCCGCCTCCCCCACTCCTCTCTCCTCCCCGTCGCAGGGGCAGTTTCGCCTCGAAATCTGCATACCTCCTAGCTCAGCTTTCATCCATCATAGCCATTTGGTATTCGGTAACCTTGGCCTCCAAGGCAAATTGGTTGTCTATTGGCCGCAACCTCTGCTCTTGCTCTGAGATTGGTGGCGGGCATGCTGTTGAGCAGGACGGCTTTAGGTCTTCGCCAGTCTCGCTGGCTTCACTTTCAGGAGGCTTCCTTTTAGGAGGTTTGGGCGGGAGCATGTGGAGACGAGAGCCAAAGGGGTCAGGCCCACAGCGGACGCCGTCCACCGCGAATCCGTGCACGCCTTTGCTCAGCATCTCCCATCTCCTCTCCGCCTGCACTAGGTTGGTCGTTAGCCCAGGAATTGTGATGAAAGAGTAGAAGCCTTGTTATAGGTGATGGTGGCGTGGTGTTGTGATAGGCGGGAGCAGAAGGGTTGGTCGGAAAGGTCGACGGAGGCGGAGGGGCCGCGACCGATGAGTGTGACGGCGTGGCAGATGGGGAAGGCGGGGCCGATGGGTGGCTGGAGGGCGGCGAGGATGGGGGCATTGGTGGGGATGAGGTGAGTGCGGAAGGAGACGGGGGCGGCGATGGCGGGGACGGCGGCCGCTCGTAGCTGCTCCAGGCGTTGCATGCCCAGCGATTTCAGGATCGCTTCGTCTTCTTTCGATACTGCAATGCATGGGCTTTATCTGGTTCAGCTTGGCAAAAAGAATCAAAGGAACATTGATTTGCTGCAATACGGCGATCCAGAAGGTTTAGTCGCTCCACCAACTCGCCGCTCCCGTAATCTGACGACAACATTGAGTACAGACATGTAGTTGAGGTAAAGAGTTGTAAGAATACCAAGGGTTTGAGTGGTGCGGCAGAGACGAGGTGGAGTTATGGGAGAGTCAGGCTGAGACTCCCCTCCTACCACCTCCGACTCCGATGCTCTTCTTTTCCGCTTGCTAGGTGAGAATGGCTCTGCTGAAGGTTCCCAGACCCGTGGGGACTTTTCCCCTGGCCTTCTCCGATTAGACTGGGTCTGTATTTCTTCGCCTTCTCTTTTGCTTCCCATAGCATCGGAGAGCCTGCGTTTTAAAAGCGATCAACTATATTTTAGAGGCGGCAAAAGGCAAGAGACTGACTTCCTGAGATTGGAGGAGATGGGTGAGTGTAGGGGAGGCGGTGCGGCGGAGGTGGAAGGGATGTCCGCTGCACTGGTGGAGGGCCCGGGCTGCTGGTCAAGGCAGGGCTCTTCCTTGCTTTGCATAAGCTGGAGGGCGGCCAGGAATTGCTTGGCGTCCGCATGGGAGGCTGGTCTGGGGATGCGGTCAAGCTGGGGGCGAAATGCGGCCGCCGGGTTCTCCGCCCCTCTTAGGTAGGCCGCTTTGACGGCATGCGGAACTCGCAGAGGTCGCCGTGGCCGCTTTTGAGCAGGCGGATGTTTGGCTTGCTCCAGGCGAGCCTTGGCCAGGAACTGAAGCTTCACTCGGTGCTCGTCGACAGGAGCTAGGGCGAATCGATCCCAGAGGTCCAGGCGCTCCACGAAGCTGAGGGAGGTGAGGAGGCGGCGGTCGATGGCGTGCTGGACGTGGTTGGGGCACATCCACTTCTCCTTGGGCACAGAGCCGAGGGGTGGCTGGAGGCAGTCGAGGTGGTAGAGGAGGGGGCAGAAGTCGCAGCCGATGAGTTGGGAGGCGCGGGCGGAGCGTGAGCAGGCGAAGCAGAGCGGGGCCGGGCGAGGGAGGAGGCCGGCAGAGTCCGGCTCATGGGCCAGGCGTCGGTTCTTGTCGGCGGCGTTGCGGGCGGTGGGCCATTTGTCGCAGCCGGGTAGCTGGCCTTCGCGTCGGAGGTGGGGCGGGAGGCTGAATTCGGAGGCGTTGAGGGCGCTGGCGGCGGCGTTGAGGGAGGTGAGGGAGAGGGCGGGCGTGGGCGGCTCCTTGGGGCTGGAGGGGATGAGGGAGCGGATGGCGGCCAGGTTGCGCTGCTCCTCGCTCAGGGGAGGCTCGGGGCCGTTGAGGAGGGAGGCGGCGGAGGAGCTGGCGGAGAGTGTGCCGTTGCTGCTGGGGGGCTGGACAGGGGGCTTGGGAGGGCAGCGAGTGCAGCGATTGCAGTGCCAGAGGCCGTCGGGGATGGCGTCGACGGGGATGGGGGGATTGTGGCACTGGAGGTGGAAGGAGGAGGGGCAGGAGTCGCAGCAGAGCAGTTCCCCGCCCTCGCGGCAGGCGTTGCAGAAAGGGGAGTTGGCAGAGCGCCAACGCGGGGCTGCAGTGCTCTTCGTGCCGGAGGAGGAGCTGGAGGAGCTTTTGGAGGTCTTGGAGGAGAAACTCGGCGGCGCCATCAGCTTCTCGATTTCCTCAAATCCTCTGCTATGTCATGCTTCCTATCAGTATCAGTTATAGCTCAGATTGGTTAGGATTGTTGATGGACGGGAAGAGAAGATGTGGAAAGGATGAGACGGGATAACCTCCATAAGATTGACGTCCAAACCAGCATTGCGAAGCTCGCAGGCGGCCATGTTGAAATGGAGACGGAGGGTGCGTAGTGCGCGTGAGGAAAAGAAGACAGACACTAAGCGCCTTTCCCAATCTCCCAAACTCCCGCTCACATCAACTCATTTCCCAACTTTCCCTCTGCAAAGAAAGCCTAGGTACTGACTAGACTTTCATCATAAAGGTCTGGTCTATTCACTTCCTATACGAGCAGCCAGGTGCATTATCCGGCAAACTGGTTTTTAAACTCTTTTCAAACATGAATATTTATTTTAGGTTCAGGCAGGGTGCATCATTTACAATTTGAGGGAAATTTTGTGGAGTGAAATTCAATATTCCAAAGTAATTGACATTTTTTGTGTTCAAGATTGATTGCTCGAAAAGGATGTTACTGTTCCAAACTAAGCCAAAGTAGCACTTTTATCTTAAAGATTGAAAGAGAAGAAGTAGGTGGGAATTAGGGAAATGAGGGAAAAAGAAAGGGATGAAAGGAATGATAGTGGTAGAGGGAGAGTAGGGGATGGTGGTAGGCGAGAAGGTCGGATGGTCCCTTGGAGTGGAGGCGGGTAAAAGGAAGGAAGGGGCGCCCTGGCCAGTAGTAGTGCGGGCGGCGCTCTGCCTCTTGCCCAGCCCTGAGAGTGCGCAGAGAGCCTCCCTACCTACTCCTCTCCTGCATTCGAATCAACCCTCGCCCCTTCTTCACTTGCTCACCTCCCTTACTCCACATCTCCTGCACATCCACTGCCCTAACGGGGCTGGGCAGGAGCAGCAGATAGTGGGGCAAGGGGGGCAGGAGGGGAGGTGAGAGAGAGAGAGAAGGAAGGGGAGGTGAGAGGGGGGCGCAGGCTAAGAGGGGAGGGGGGAGGGGCGTAAGTGTGGAGGGGCGGAAATGCAGGGAGGCTTGTCTGTTGGCTGGCGGAGTGCAGGGCGTGAGGAGGGGGAGGCAGAAGGATGAGCGTGGGTGCGGGGGATCTCTTGCTGGCCCAGGCCAACGCGTACCATGCCGCCGGCACCTCCGCCCTAGCCGACCTCCACCACCGCCCCCAGTCCCCGCAGCAGACGCCCAAAACGCCTTCCCCTCCCGCCGTCTCCTGGTCTGCTTTTGCTCAGGTACCCTTTTAGACTTCTAGGAGAAGAGGGCTGGAGAAGTGAAGGGATGTTGGTGTACTGAAGGAATACGCACGTGCAGTGGCACTGGACTTCGCCACTTCCTGGTTCAACTTCCTGCTGCAAAGTGGGCAGGCCAGACCGGTCAACGAGCATCACCTGGCACTATTCTTCACGTTCACATTCTTTCGCCAAATAGGGAGAGACATAAGAGCAGCTTTGATTGCAGAGATGTGTTTACGGAAACATTCGAGACAGAGGCTCGACGCATCTGCTCAAGCTCCCGCGCCCTGGCTGACCTCAACCCCCTCGTCCTCAACTCCACCAGCCAAAGTCATCCTCTTCTTCAATCTCTTTCACTGGCCAGTGAAGATTGAAAAACTGCTGATGATGGGGAACTAGTGGGCGGAGGCGGAGGAGAGCTGAGTTTGACCTCTGAAGAGGAAGGAGGGGGCAGCGAATGTTCCGAAGATGGCCTCCAGAATGAGCAAGGCAGCAAGCGCAGAAGTTTCCTGCGTCACTTCAGCTCCCTCAAGGACATGAAGCGGAGTATTTTTCGGTTACAAAACCAAATACAGCAAATCTGCAAAATAAACATGGAGGATTGATTGTATTGTAGAAGCGGACAGCGCGTGGAGAGCAGCGATGCATGGAGTGGTGAGGAGCGTGGTGGAAGTGGGGGGAAGAAGCGGCGGGCGAAGACGGTGGTGGAATTGGTGCGTTCAGGTACGGTGGCGTACCTGGCGGGTGCGGAGGTGGACGGTGGCCGCTGGCTCAAGTGCCGTCTCTGCCTGGTGCGTACGGCAGGCGGCTTCATGCTGGAGTTCTACGAGCCGCCCAAGGCCAGCCGACCCAAGAGCGGCCTCTTCTGCTTCCTCATCTCCGACCTTCGCCAGGCCACCTCCCTCGAAGCCCCTGACAAAGAGCACGCATTCATTCTTAAAGTACTTTTCTCCGTTTCTTCCTTTCCATAGGATCTGATGAGAGATTGTCATTTGAAGGCGGAATCGAGCAGTGTGGAGTATGCGATAGCTGTGAAGACTCGAGCTGACCTGGAAGGCTGGCTCTCCGATATCCGAGTCTCGCAGTGCCCCATCTCCAGCACGGCCAACCATGGGGAGGAGAGTCGCCCTCGTCTCCCCTCAGCCCCGGCCAGTGCCCAGCGTGCCATCCCCCCTCCCGAGGACCTCAGCGCCACCCTTCCCGTCCGCCTCCGCCGCGAGCGCCCCCACTCCATCCGCCTCAGCCACCTCTTCGGCATTCGTCGCCCGGACACCGACTCTCAGCGCCTCGTCAACTCCACCCTCAGCCTCGGACGCAGCCTCAGCACCGGCCGCACTCCCATCTCACACCAACCTCACCCTCCCTTCTCCGCCGCCCAACGCCACTCCACCCCCCACGTGAACGCCCTGACCACCTCCACCAGCAACAACGCCGCCAGCTCCCTCCTCGGCCTCCATCTACCCTTCCAGGCGACTCTGGAGGAAGTGGTCGGGGACTACCCCTGGTTCCACGGCCAGCTCAGCCGCGCCGACGCCGCCCGCCTCGTCCTACAGGCCGGCAGCGATGCTCACGGCCTATTCCTCCTCCGACAGTCCGAGACTCGCCTCGGGGAGCTGGTGCTGACCTTCAACTGCGCCGGGCGAGCCAAGCACCTCCGCCTCACCCTCGCCGGCGCCGGGGAGTGCCGCGTCCAGCACCTCTGGTTCCCCTCCGTCATCGACATGCTGGAGCACTTCCGCGCCCAGCCCATACCCCTGGAGGGACCCCCCGGACCGCCCGGCTCCGGCATTCTCCTCACCGACTACGTCATTGCATGGCCCCCATATGCTCCACCAGCCTCCACCAATCACCACCAGCAGCAGTCCATCGACCCCCGCCACTACGCCACGCACTCCGGCTCTGTCCGCCTGCGACGCGGCAGTTTGGAGGAACTGGCAAGGGCCCGCTTGCCCCAAGCCTCTGCCAACGGCCTACACCAGCACAACAGGCCGGAAAATGCCTACCACTTCACCTGACACTCTTTTCTACTGCGCCTTCTCCTAAAGCCTCCTTTGCTGCTTAGTTTTGCTGCTCTCCTTTTTGTCCAGTTCTATCGCATGGAAATCTTGCCCAGCTTAGGCATTCGCGTTGGTGTGCTTTGAATGGATGGTACAAGTCCTTTGACATACAGGTACAAGCAGAACTCCTCCTATCCTCTGGTCCGCGCTTTTGGTGCCGTGATTTCGTTGAGCCTCCACTGGCTTATTCTTCTGCTCCCTATTTGTACCACGTTTTAACTTTTCAATATTTTCATTTTCTCCTGGCACAAGAACAGATATTTTATTTGCCAAACAGTCTGTTCCAGAGAATATGATGTACTTGCCTCCAGTATAAACCTGAAAGAGACCCAAACTTAACATACAAAACACAGAATGACTAAAGCATTTCAGCCCGGAAGACGCAGCGCAAAATATAGCACAATTCGACTAGCATGGCCGTAGCATTATGGCATGAGCACAATAATTTCCAACAATTTATAAACAATGTTTAAACCTGTAATGAATAAACTATAAACAGTAATGAAGCGGGCAAGGATTTTGGACAGGGAGTGAAAAAGGTTAAAGAAAAGGAAGTCGACTAGGCAATATGATGATGGCCTTGCAGAGGGGGCAAGTGTCGGCCTGCAAAAGCCAGGGGTCGAGACAGTGGCGGTGGAGTCGATGGCCACAGGACAGGCGACGCAGCATATCCCCCTCCCTGTACTCCTCCAGGCAAATGGCACACGCATCCGCCTCCTCCTCCCCGTCCCACTCCCAAGCTCCCAGTCGCCACACTGCCTCAAACAATACAATGCATCTCCTACAGAATGACAGGCAGACTAAGAGAGATTGAAACTATTAAAAGGAGAAGAAAACATGTACCTCTAAACGACGAGAAAGGGATCTCTTGCGAAGTTGGCTGCGAACGGCTTGAACAATGGCAAAGTCGGCGCCGTCCACGAAATCGCTGGCTCTATTGGTTAGGCCGCAGGAGTGAAGGAGTAGACAGATGATGGAGGCCACGGCTGACAGCGTCAAGAATGTCCCTGCCTCCGACGGGGAGTTCGCACCTGCCTCTTCCACTTCCAAGCATACCGTTCCTGCAAACATCTCACAATCCCCATTTCACAGAACCTAATAGCCACTCAAAATCAACGATGAAAATTTAAGGCTGTTGCTTATTGTTATAAGCTGTATTGAAGGTTAAAACTCTCATCCTAGGTCGGCTTAGCTTCTCAATGAAGGCTCTGCTCCAGTGATTGCGACCCTAATAATTTCTATATAATGAAATAATAAATAATTTCTAAATTACATCTCAACGATAAAAATTTTGTACTTGGAAACATCAAAAATTTTTATTCCTTTTTTATTTCCTAGAAATATGTTGCTCTTTTATCTGAATGTGTGCAATGATTACCATAATCATCATTATTTTATCTTTTCCTAATCTTTGCCCTCTGCAACAAGGACAAACTTGGTCAGTTTTATCCAGGGGCGGGTTGAGGAGAAGGCCTGTCTTAGAGCCCTTCGGGGAGGCTGCTTGCAGCCAGTGGAAACCTGCACCTGTGCTTGGCCTTGCCTGTCCTGCGTTTTCCTTCCTTTGGTCCCTTCGCAACTTCGCATTGCTGGACTTCTCTTCACTCGGGAACTGGAAGAGTGTGCATGGTGCTTGACCGTCCCCTTGAAAGCGAGGAAGACTCAAGATAGGTCAGGATTCTAGAGCGTCGGCCCCCACAACTTGCACTAATAGTGGGGTGCGCCGTCACTCTGGTCAAGCACCTGCACTGATGCCTTGGCACACTCTTTCCAGTCTCCCCTGTGCAAGATCTTCATGTCCAGCTTCGCCTTCTCCACCTTCTTGCCCTCTGCAACCTGCACCTGTGCTTGGCCTTGCCTGTCCTGCGTTTTCCTTCCTTTGGTCCCTTCACAACTTCGCATTGCTGGACTTCTCTTCACTCGGGAACTGGAAGAGTGTGCATGGTGCTTGACCGTCCCCTTGAAAGCGAGGAAGACTCAAGATAGGTCAGGATTCTAGAGCGTCGGCCCCCACAACTTGCACTAATAGTGGGGTGCGCCGTCACTCTGGTCAAGCACCTGCACTGATGCCTTGGCACACTCTTTCCAGTCTCCCCTGTGCAAGATCTTCATGTCCAGCTTCGCCTTCTCCACCTTCTTGCCCTCTGCAACCTGCCCCTGTGCTTGGCCTTGCCTGTCCTGCGTTTTCCTTCCTTTGGTCCATTTGCAACTTCGCATTGCTGGACTTCTCTTCACTCGGGAACTGGAAGAGTGTGCATGGTGCTTGACCGTCCCCTTGAAAGCGAGGAAGACTCAAGATAGGTCAGGATTCTAGAGCGTCGGCCCCCACAACTTGCACTAATAGTGGGGTGTGCCGTCACTCTGGTCAAGCACCTGCACTGATGCCTTGGCACACTCTTTCCAGTCTCCCCTGTGCAAGATCTTCATGTCCAGCTTCGCCTTCTCCACCTTCTTGCCCTCTGCAACCTGCCCCTGTGCTTGGCCTTGCCTGTCCTGCGTTTTCCTTCCTTTGGTCCCTTTGCAACTTCGCATAGCTGGACTTCTCTTCACTCGGGAACTGGAAGAGTGTGCATGGTGCTTGACCGTCCCCTTGAAAGCGAGGAAGACTCAAGATAGGTCAGGATTCTAGAGCGTCGGCCCCCACAACTTGCACTAATAGTGGGGTGCGCCGTCACTCTGGTCAAGCACCTGCACTGATGCCTTGGCACACTCTTTCCAATCTCCCCTGTGCAAGATCTTCAAGTCCTGCTTCGCCTTCTCCACCTTCTTGCCCTCTGCAACCTGCCCCTGTGCTTGGCCTTGCCTGTCCTGCGTTTTCCTTCCTTTGGTCCCTTTGCAACTTCGCATTGCTGGACTTCTCTTCACTCGGGAACTGGAAGAGTGAGCATGGTGCTTGACCATCCCCTTGAAAGCGAGGAAGACTCAAGATAGGTCAGGATTCTAGAGCGTCGGCCCCCACAACTTGCACTAATAGTGGGGTGCGCCGTCACTCTGGTCAAGCACCTGCACTGATGCCTTGGCACACTCTTTCCAGTCTCCCCTGTGCAAGATCTTCATGTCCAGCTTCGCCTTCTCCACCTTCTTGCCCTCTGCAACCTGCACCTGTGCTTGGCCTTGCCTGTCCTGCGTTTTCCTTCCTTTGGTCCCTTCGCAACTTCGCATTGCTGGACTTCTCTTCACTCGGGAACTGGAAGAGTGTGCATGGTGCTTGACCATCCCCTTGAAAGCGAGGAAGACTCCAGATAGGTCAGGATTCTAGAGCGTCGGCCCCCACAACTTGCACTAATAGTGGGGTGCGCCATCACTCCAGTCAAGTCCATGCACTGATGCCTTGGCACTCTCTTTCCAGTCTCCCCTGTGCAAGATCTTCATGTCCAGCTTCGCCTTCTCCACCTTCTTGTCCTCTGCAACCTGCCCCTGTGCTTGGCCTTGCCTGTCCTGCGTTTTCCTTCCTTTGGTCCCTTTGCAACTTCGCATTGCTGGACTTCTCTTCACTCGGGAACTGGAAGAGTGTGCATGGTGCTTGACCGTCCCCTTGAAAGCGAGGAAGACTCAAGATAGGTCAGGATTCTAGAGCGTCGGCCCCCACAACTTGCACTAATAGTGGGGTGCGCCGTCACTCTGGTCAAGCACCTGCACTGATGCCTTGGCACACTCTTTCCAGTCTCCCCTGTGCAAGATCTTCATGTCCAGCTTCGCCTTCTCCACCTTCTTGCCCTCTGCAACCTGCCCCTGTGCTTGGCCTTGCCTGTCCTGCGTTTTCCTTCCTTTGGTCCCTTTGCAACTTCGCATAGCTGGACTTCTCTTCACTCGGGAACTGGAAGAGTGTGCATGGTGCTTGACCGTCCCCTTGAAAGCAAGGAAGACTCAAGATAGGTCAGGATTCTAGAGCGTCGGCCCCCACAACTTGCACTAATAGTGGGGTGAGCCGTCAATCTGGTCAAGCACCTGCACTGATGCCTTGGTACACTCTTTCCAGTCTCCCCTGTGCAAGATCTTCATGTCCAGCTTCGCCTTCTCCACCTTCTTGCCCTCTGCAACCTGCCCCTGTGCTTGGCCTTGCCTGTCCTGCGTTTTCCTTCCTTTGGTCCCTTTGCAACTTCGCATTGCTGGACTTCTCTTCACTCGGGAACTGGAAGAGTGTGCATGGTGCTTGACCGTCCCCTTGAAAGCGAGGAAGACTCAAGATAGGTCAGGATTCTAGAGCGTCGGCCCCCACAACTTGCACTAATAGTGGGGTGCGCCGTCACTCTGGTCAAGCACCTGCACTGATGCCTTGGCACACTCTTTCCAGTCTCCCCTGTGCAAGATCTTCATGTCCAGCTTCGCCTTCTCCACCTTCTTGCCCTCTGCAACCTGCCCCTGTGCTTGGCCTTGCCTGTCCTGCGTTTTCCTTCCTTTGGTCCCTTTGCAACTTCGCATTGCTGGACTTCTCTTCACTCGGGAACTGGAAGAGTGTGCATGGTGCTTGACCATCCCCTTGAAAGCGAGGAAGACTCAAGATAGGTCAGGATTCTAGAGCGTCGGCCCCCACAACTTGCACTAATAGTGGGGTGCGCCGTCACTCTGGTCAAGCACCTGCACTGATGCCTTGGCACACTCTTTCCAGTCTCCCCTGTGCAAGATCTTCATGTCCAGCTTCGCCTTCTCCACCTTCTTGCCCTCTGCAACCTGCCCCTGTGCTTGGCCTTGCCTGTCCTGCGTTTTCCTTCCTTTGGTCCCTTTGCAACTTCGCATAGCTGGACTTCTCTTCACTCGGGAACTGGAAGAGTGTGCATGGTGCTTGACCGTCCCCTTGAAAGCGAGGAAGACTCAAGATAGGTCAGGATTCTAGAGCGTCGGCCCCCACAACTTGCACTAATAGTGGGGTGCGCCGTCACTCTGGTCAAGCACCTGCACTGATGCCTTGGCACACTCTTTCCAGTCTCCCCTGTGCAAGATCTTCATGTCCAGCTTCGCCTTCTCCACCTTCTTGCCCTCTGCAACCTGCCCCTGTGCTTGGCCTTGCCTGTCCTGCGTTTTCCTTCCTTTGGTCCCTTTGCAACTTCGCATTGCTGGACTTCTCTTCACTCGGGAACTGGAAGAGTGTGCATGGTGCTTGACCGTCCCCTTGAAAGCGAGGAAGACTCAAGATAGGTCAGGATTCTAGAGCGTCGGCCCCCACAACTTGCACTAATAGTGGGGTGCGCCGTCACTCTGGTCAAGCACCTGCACTGATGCCTTGGCACACTCTTTCCAGTCTCCCCTGTGCAAGATCTTCATGTCCAGCTTCGCCTTCTCCACCTTCTTGCCCTCTGCAACCTGCCCCTGTGCTTGGCCTTGCCTGTCCTGCGTTTTCCTTCCTTTGGTCCCTTTGCAACTTCGCATTGCTGGACTTCTCTTCACTCGGGAACTGGAAGAGTGTGCATGGTGCTTGACCATCCCCTTGAAAGTGAGGAAGACTCAAGATAGGTCAGGATTCTAGAGCGTCGGCCCCCACAACTTGCACTAATAGTGGGGTGCGCCGTCACTCTGGTCAAGCACCTGCACTGATGCCTTGGCACACTCTTTCCAGTCTCCCCTGTGCAAGATCTTCATGTCCAGCTTCGCCTTCTCCACCTTCTTGCCCTCTGCAACCTGCACCTGTGCTTGGCCTTGCCTGTCCTGCGTTTTTCTTCCTTTGGTCCCTTCACAACTTCGCATTGCTGGACTTCTCTTCACTCGGGAACTGGAAGAGTGTGCATGGTGCTTGACCATCCCCTTGAAAGCGAGGAAGGCTCAAGATAGGTCAGGATTCTAGAGCGTTGGCCCCCACAACTTGCACTAATAGTGGGGTGCGCCGTCACTCTGGTCAAGCACCTGCACTGATGCCTTGGCACACTCTTTCCAGTCTCCCCTGTGCAAGATCTTCATGTCCAGCTTCGCCTTCTCCACCTTCTTGCCCTCTGCAACCTGCCCCTGTGCTTGGCCTTGCCTGTCCTGCGTTTTCCTTCCTTTGGTCCCTTCGCAACTTCGCATTGCAGGACTTCTCTTCACTCGGGAATTGGAAGAGTGTGCATGGTGCTTGACCGTCCCCTTGAAAGCAAGGAAGACTCAAGATAGGTCAGGATTCTAGAGCGTTGGCCCCCACAACTTGCACTAATAGTGGGGTGCGCTGTCACTCTGGTCAAGCACCTGCACTGATGCCTTGGCATACTCTTTCCAGTCTCCCCTGTGCAAGATCTTCATGTCCAGCTTCGCCTTCTCCACCTTCTTGCCCTCTGCAACCTGCACCTGTGCTTGGCCTTGCCTGTCCTGCATTTTCCTTCCTTTGGTCCCTTCGCAACTTCGCATTGCTGGACTTCTCTTCACTCGGGAACTGGAAGAGTGTGCATGGTGCTTGACCATCCCCTTGAAAGCGAGGAAGACTCCAGATAGGTCAGGATTCTAGAGCGTCGGCCCCCACAACTTGCACTAATAGTGGGGTGCGCCGTCACTCCGGTCAAGTCCATGCACTGATGCCTTGGCACTCTCTTTCCAGTCTCCCCTGTGCAAGATCTTCATGTCCAGCTTCGCCTTCTCCACCTTCTTGCCCTCTGCAACCTGCCCCTGTGCTTAGCCTTGCCTGTCCTGCGTTTTCCTTCCTTTGGTCCCTTCACAACTTCGCATTGCTGGACTTCTCTTCACTCGGGAACTGGAAGAGTGTGCATGGTGCTTGACCGTCCCCTTGAAAGCAAGGAAGACTCAAGATAGGTCAGGATTCTAGAGCGTCGGCCCCCACAACTTGCACTAATAGTGGGGTGCGCCGTCACTCTGGTCAAGCACCTGCACTGATGCCTTGGCACACTCTTTCCAGTCTCCCCTGTGCAAGATCTTCATGTCCAGCTTCGCCTTCTCCACCTTCTTGCCCTCTGCAACCTGCACCTGTGCTTGGCCTTGCCTGTCCTGCGTTTTCCTTCCTTTGGTCCCTTCACAACTTCGCATTGCTGGACTTCTCTTCACTCGGGAACTGGAAGAGTGTGCATGGTGCTTGACCGTCCCCTTGAAAGCGAGGAAGACTCAAGATAGGTCAGGATTCTAGAGCGTCGGCCCCCACAACTTGCACTAATAGTGGGGTGCGCCGTCACTCTGGTCAAGCACCTGCACTGATGCCTTGGCACACTCTTTCCAGTCTCCCCTGTGCAAGATCTTCATGTCCAGCTTCGCCTTCTCCACCTTCTTGCCCTCTGCAACCTGCCCCTGTGCTTGGCCTTGCCTGTCCTGCGTTTTCCTTCCTTTGGTCCCTTCGCAACTTCGCATTGCTGGACTTCTCTTCACTCGGGAACTGGAAGAGTGTGCATGGTGCTGACCATCCCCTTGAAAGCGAGGAAGACACAAGATAGGTCAGGATTCTAGAGCATCGGCCCCCACAACTTGCACTAATAGTGGGGTGCGCCGTCACTCTGGTCAAGCACCTGCACTGATGCCTTGGCACACTCTTTCCAGTCTCCCCTGTGCAAGATCTTCATGTCCAGCTTCGCCTTCTCCACCTGTTCTCGTCAACTTATGAGGCAATATGAGGCAGGCGGGGCAGGCGGGGCAGGGTTGCCCCTCGCTAGGACTCTGGGTGCCCCTTGCTAGGACTCTAGCCTGGCATAGGCTGGGGGCGCGCGCGCTGGGTGGCAAGACTGAAAGCTGAAGCAGCAAATGGGCCCATGGCCACAAACGAAAGGCCACAGGGCCGGCAGAAAGACTGAAAGCGGCTGAAAGTGCCGAGAGGCTGAAACGAAAGCCAAAAGGCTGAAACACTGAAAGGCCCAAGGATGAAAGCGATGAACTGAATCAGGCTAGGCAACACTGCGAACGGAGCAGGAGATCCAGAAAGTTGAGAGAGTAAAACATGAGAAATAGCCGGGCACATGAGAGTTAGCTGCCTCCAGGCCAACGCCTTTGCGAGGTTTCCACCGAGAGAGGCCCCAGAGGAGCCCCCCTGACCCGCGTGGTGCTAGGCGGGCAGCTCTCCCGGAGGCAGCTCACAGCAAGAGGCAAAGTGGGTGGCTGGGAGCAGGACCTAGAGCTAAGCGCGGGGGAACAGAGAGAGAGAGAAAGTGTGCGCCTCATCCAGCTGCGTGCTGGCCCTGGCGGCCGGGGCGGGGGAGCGAAAATTGAACAGATGAGAAGATGGGTGAGTGGGGGAGGGAATCAGGCTGGTAGGAGGCCTTGGCGACGTAGATGGCGGCGGGCTCGAGCTGTCAGCCGCTGTCCCCTGTTGCCCTGAACTCCTCCGCGCTCCCCTCCATCGCCATCCTGAAGCCCTTCACCGGCAGCCTTTCCATCTCCCAAAGGCAAAGTGTCACCGCAAGGGGCGGGTCTACTCTGAACGGGAGGCTCAGAGCAGGGACCCTGGAGCGCATTTGAGGTTCCCGGTGGCCGCGTTGGAGTAGAAGAAGCGGGGGCAGACGCTGACCCTGTAGCCGCTCTCACACCCCGTCCACGCTTCCTCCGTCCCCGTCCTGAAGCCTTCCCCACGCCTTTCTGTTCTTCCACTGTGAGAGGACCACCGGTGGGGGCGGGTGTACTCTGAGCTGGAGGCTCAGAGCATTGACCCTTCTGCGCTTGCGGGGAGGCGTCCAGAGAGGCCTCGCAGGGGATGAGATGGGAGACTGAGCGCTTGACGCGGTAGCTGCTGCTGTCCACCACGGTGACGAAGCGGACGGTGCCCGAGGCGTCGGGGTGGTGCCGCTCCACACGCACCAGCTTCCACAGGTGCCGGGGCCGGTCCTCCGCCAGGAGGCAGGCCTGCCCCGTGGCCGGGGGAGGCAGGGAGCGGAGGCCATGCCGCTTGGACTGGGCTAGGTGCTGGGATCGGAGATAGGCAAGGTACTTGGACCGCCAGGAGTCGGTGAAGAGGCTGACGATCTTCTGCTTGGCCACCTGGAGCCGTCGAAGCTGGGGAGCTGAGGCAGGTGTGCAGGAAGACTCGAAAAGGATGGGAGGAGAGAGGAGGGTGGCTGGTGTGAGCGCCCGGAAGTCCTCGGGGCTGTCGGAGACGGGGCAGAGGGGCCTGGAGTTGATGGCCGCCTACACACGCACCACCACCATCTGGAACTCATCCAGAGCCAGCTGTCTGTGCCACAGCACCGGCTTGAGGGCCTCCTTGATGGTTTGGTTGAGCCGCTCGTTGGGCCCGTTGACCCAGGGGGCTCGGACTGGAAGCAGTTGGAAGGAAACGGAGTGCCGGCTGGCGAACTCCTCGAGGCTGAGCGGGATGTAGCCGGGGCAGCAGAGGACGGGCTTCAGGGCCCTGGCCATGCCAGTGAACGCCGTCGCGTTGTCCAGCCACACCACCCCCTCTGTCAGACCGCGCCGGCTCCAGAACCTCTCAAAGGCGTTTGAGGCGGATCGGGCGCTGTAGTCCGTGAGGATCTCCAGGTGGCTGGCCCTCGTGGCTGCGCAGGTCAGGTGCAGGATCCAGCGCTTCTCCAGGCGCCGCCCCACGAGGACAGTGAAGGGGCCCAGCTGGTCTGCAAAGACCGATGAGAAGGGAGGCTTGCCGATGGCTAGGCGCTCTTTCGGCAGTGCTCCGAATGGTGGCAGTGGCAGCGGTGGGGCCTTTGATAGGCGGCACAGCTGGCAGCTGCGCACCGCCGCTCCCGCCTCCCTCGCACCGCCCGACACCCAGTACCGTCGCCGGAACAGGGCTAGGGTTGTAGAGGCTGAGGCGTGCCCGTGCAGCTGGTGAGTGTGGAGGAGGACCAAGCTTGTGAAAGCGTGTCCTTGAGGCAGGAGGGCTGGTGGAGCCACGTGGGGGTCCACCCCGAAGCAAGAGACGAGGCGGATGAGGCCGTCGGAGGTGAGTCTGGCTCTGAGCTGCTTCGCCCGGTTCACCACAGCCGGCTTCCCCTTGTCTGTGCGCAGGTACTCCAGCACCTCGCCGAACTCCAAGGCCTGCAGGGCCTTCACGTACTTGAACTCCACTGCCTCCTTTTCCTTCCAGTAGACTGGCCAGGAGGGCTTCTGCTGCTGATAGCTGAGAAAAACTTTGGCTGCCCGTCGAATCATGGCACCAGTGCCTAGGAGGCGGCTGAGAGAGTGGTAGCTGGCAGCGTTGAGCAGTGCAGGGAGCCCCGGTGCCCTGACGGAGCCCTGGTTGGATGGAGGGGTCTGGGCGGGCGGATACTGGCTTACGGCCTCGCCGTTGCCCCCGGAGGGGGAGGGAGGGCTAACTGCAGTGGCCGGCGGCTCTGACTCCGCTCCCGGAGAAGGGCTAGGTGGCTCGCAGGGGGGCCCCGCTGCGACTGCCGCTGCTGCTGTGTCCGTAGCCGCCGCCGCTCCAGGCTGGAAGCTTGGCCAGGCCTTGAAGGGAAGGCAAAAGAAAGGTGGCCCTTGGAAGAAGAAGGGTGAGGACTGCAGTTCTTGCAGGCTCCTCGGCTTCGTGCACCAGTCCGCCGGGTTGAGGTTGGTGGGAATGAAGCGGAACTCACGGGTGACGCTGTTGTCCAGGATCTCCCGGATCCGCCGCGACTCGTACATGCGGGGGCCCTCCCCGGCCTTGAGCCAGGCGAGGACGATGCTGGAGTCGGTGTAGTGGACGACCGACTGGAACTCCCCCGGTGCTCCCTCTCCGCAGAGCAGGTGAGCTGCCCTCTGAGCGATCTCCACTGCCCAAAGCTCTGAGCGTGGGGTGGTGATGAGGATGCCGCGGCCTGGTCCCAGGACCAGCCGGCTCCTGGCCATGATCAGGCTGGACTGGCCCCCGTCCGCCGCGCAGGCGTAGATCGCAAAGCCGTAGCTAGTGTCACTGGCATCGCTGGTGATGGCGAGCACTGCTGGCCCTGGCCGGAGGGCGTAGCGGGGGAAGCGGAGGGCTGGAGCCTTCTCCAGCTGCGGCCGCAGCCGCTCCCACTCGGCAGCCAGCTCTGCTGGCACTGGGTCTGACCAGTCCTGGCAGTAGCTGTGAGTCTTCTGCATCGCCAGCCGCCCGCTGAGAGTGAGCGGGGTGAAGAAGCCGTAGGGATCGTACAGCCTTGCCACTCCGGAGGCGAGGTCGCGCACCTGGAGCTGGCCCTTGCTGATGTCGCTGAAGTCGACAGTGGGGCAGGAGACGGTGTCGTCGCCCAGGTTCCAGATGATGCCCAGGTTCCGAAAGGCTGTCTCTGCTGCCCTCCCCTCTGCTGGGATACCGTCCAGGACCTTGGAGTGTGCGCTGCCGAAGGACCGGAGATTGAACTGGCCCTGGCTGAAGAGGGCCCGGAGCCCCTTGGCCACCCGCATGGCCTCCTCCACGGACGCGCAGCCCACCACCACGTTTTCGGCGTACGTCCAGCCTGGCACCTTCTCCACCTCCTCCGCCGTCAGCCCCTCCAGGTTCCCCGCCGCAAACGCGTCGGCGCAGAGCTTCCTGAAGCAGGCCTGGAGCAGCCATGGAGAGGCGGAGCAGCCCATGATGACGCCCACGTACTTGTACACGCGGAAGTTGGACTTGGAGAGAGGCTTGGCGAAGTCCTCGGGCAGGATGATGCGGAGGGCCTCTTGATGATCTGGCTGGACGCGGAGGGCGTAGAAGGCCTTCTGAACGTCCGCCGCGAACGCCACTGGATGCAGTCGGAGCCCCAGCTGGATGCGAAAGAGGTCGGAGAGGAGGTCGGGGCCGGCGTTGATGAGGTCGTTGAGGCTGGTGGGCGGGTCCCCGCAGCGCGTGCTCGCGTCCACCACTGGCCTCACCTTGGGACCGGGGGCTGGGAAGTGCGGTAGGTGATGCACCAGGAGGCTAGTCGCTGCCGCCTCCGCCACAGGAACGATGATCCCCGCGGCCCGCTGACTCTCAAACTCCTTGTAGTAGGCAGTCCGAGCTTCTCCCGATAGGCGGCTGTCTGTCCGCGCTGAGCGCCCGTAGGCCTGAGCAAAGTTGGAGGCGAGGCTGGGGGCCTCTCGGCGAAAGGGGAGTGGGACGACGAAGGCCCCGTCGGACTCCCGCGTCACTGCTGCCAGCAGTTCCTCCATCTTCTCTTCCGCCCTCGTCTTCTGGGAGGCAGCCCCTGAGTCGAACCCCAGGAGGTCCAGAGCCGTCTGGCTGTGGAGGTGCTCCTGCAGAGTGACTGGGACTGCTCCTGCCAGCAGTGCCGTCGCAGCTGTCTGGCTCCACGGCTGGCGTGGGTCCACCACCGTCATCTCCCCCGCCTCCACGATGCCTCGCAGGATGCTGCCGAAGCGGGTGTGAAAGACTGAGAGACCGGGTGAGAGGCTGGTCGCTGGGCTGGAGGCGCAGAGGACCTTCTCGTAGGCGTTGAGCCCGAGCAGCAGGCCCACCGCTCGCGACTCCACCTCCCTGGGAGGCAGGTTGGTGATGCCGTACTCCGCCCCCGCCAGCTTGGCCAGGAGAGGAGGCTTCAGCTGGAACCCTCCGAGAGTGAGGGCTGGGCAAAGGACCTGTGCAGTGTAGGCGCAGATGCAGAGGCGGCTGCCGTCCCGTCCGCGGAGCTCCACATCCACTGGCCGGCTGGTGATGAGGCGGGTCTGGCTGGAGCCCGCGAAGCCGACTGACACTGTCTCCGAGACGCAGCAAGCTCAGCTTTGTCGCCAGTCCACGATCCACTGAGCTACCCGAGTCACAGAGCACGAAGGCTGAGACCGTCTGGTGGAGCTTGTTCGGGTGCTCCAACTGTCGCCGTGTGGGAGAGGCGAGGGGGACGAGAACTGCGCAGAGGACAAGGGAAGACCTACACTCCACGGCAACGGGTAGGAGATGAGGAGGGACTAGGCTGGAGGCCAGCGAAGCCGACTGTTAGAGCACTGTCTCCGGAGGACACAGGCGAAGCTGCAGCTTTGTCGCCAGGTCCAGGGCGATCCAGCTGAGGCTGGAGCCCGAGTCACAGAGCACGTAAGGCTGAGACCGTCTTCGCATGTAGAGCTAAATTAAAAAAAAAAAAAAAAAAAAATCGCTACACAGCTGCGTCGCCTGTGGATGCGTCACCAACGATGCCATAAAGGAGGCGAGGATGGCCGCTGGAAGGCCAGCTTTGCCCACCAGGCTGAGCTGGG
The DNA here is from genome assembly GCA_030248095.1 of Ptycholaimellus sp. GST1_10. Classification (NCBI taxonomy): domain Eukaryota; kingdom Metazoa; phylum Nematoda; class Chromadorea; order Chromadorida; family Chromadoridae; genus Ptycholaimellus; species Ptycholaimellus sp. GST1_10. Next base: position 88,836 of record JASANA010000170.1, read on the forward strand.
CCTCTGTCGGCTGGTGGACTGGCACGCCCGTCGCCGTGGCCGTCGTCTGCGGCGCTGGAGGCCCACTGGCTGGTGGGGAAGGGTGCAGAGCGGTGTGGTGACGACCGTTGCACATCCGGCAGTTGGTTGTGGAGGGGCACTTCGCCGCCCCGCCAGCGTGGTTGTCGCGGAGGCAATTGAAGCACCGCCGTTTCACCCGCGCCCGCTCTTTCCGAGCCTCCGCCATGGGGTAGGCTGAGCAGGTGTTCGTGGGGTGCTTGCCCCCGCAGAACGTACACCCTCGCTCCCTCTCCTTGGGCTGGTCCTTGGACTGCTGGCGCTCCCAGTGGCTGGAGGGGCCCTGCTGGGCGGGGGCCTGGAAAGGACGCTGGTTCCGCTGACCTTGCTGAGCACCGCTTGCTGACCGCTGACCCCGTCCATTCCCCGCTGAAGCCCCGGCGAAAAGAGAGGCTGAGAAGCCAGCTCCTAGCCCTGCCTCCTCGCTGGCCCGAGCGGCCTGCAGGCGACACTCGGCCGCGAGGGCCTCCAGGAACTCCTTGAAGGTGGGTGTGAGAGGCTTTCCCTGACGATTTCAGTCCAGGTGCAGCTGGCGGACCAGCTCCGGCAGAGCCTTGTCCAGCAGCCCGTATGTGTGGGTGTCCAGGGCGTCGTCGCTGACGCCGAGGGCCTTGAGCCGGCTGGCGATGACGGAGAGGCCGTCCTTGAGGCCTTCCAGGCCCGCAACGTCCCCGTCGCCCACCGCCACCAGATCCAGCAGACCCTTGAACAGCGCCCTCTTCATCGTGTCCTTGCAGTCGTAGTTGAGGTCGAGAAGGCGAAGGCACTCTTGGAAGCTGCCGGGGGTGAAGGGGTCCAGGTGCTTGATCTTCGTCTTCGCAGCCCCGTCCAGCTGGTTCAGCAGGTGGACCACCCGGTCGCTCTCCGCCAGGTTCCCGTTCTGTTCCAGGCGGTGCTTAACCCAGGAGCGGAAGTCCAGGTAGTCGGAGACGTCGGAGCCGTCGAAGGCTTTGATCTCGTGAGTGAGCTTGGGGAGGCTGGTCGGCGTCCTAGCCGCCCCCGTCCCCGGCGTGGCCGCCGTCGTCGCCGGCGGGCCCGCCACTCGCAGACTCGCGATGAGGTCCGCCATCCGCTTGTCCGCTGCCCTCCGCTCCTCCGCCCGCTCCTGTCGCTCCCGTTCCGCTGCTGCCTGGGCCTGGCGCCCCTGCTCCACCAGACCCGCCAAGAGCGCTGTCAAGGCTGGTCCAGGCTGGAGGCTGGCTGGGCTGGAACTGAGAAGAGAGGGACTCCGAGTGCTGCCGTAGTCGTTGTCGGCGCTGCTGCCGTGATGGGGGGAAAGAGGGCTGTCGTGGTCGGCGCCGTCGTCGGTGCCGCCGTCGTAGGCGGGGCCGCCATCGTAGTTGGGGCCGCCGTCGTGGTCAGGGCTGCCGTAGTTGCTGGCGTCGACGCCGGCTTTGCCCGCTGCTTGGGCCCCATGTAAGTGTAGGTCAGCGGCCGCTTCTCCGTCCCCAGGCGACCTTTCGTTGGAGGTAGGAGGGAGGCTAGGACTAGCTGGTCTGTGAAGCTGGAAGGAGAGAGATGCCGACCCTCGTAGCAGGCGGCGCAGGTGAAGGTGAAGGCGAGGGCTGAGGGATCCTTGGCGACGATGCGGTCGTGCAGGCTGAGCCAGGCCTCCACCGTCGCGGAGCCGTGGGGCTGGAAGAGGATGTTGAGGCCGTCCAGGCAGTAGGCCTCCTGGCAGCCGTCGCAGATCACCCGCTCCTCCGTGTGCACCACCGCCGAGCACTTCCCCGAGCAGGCCGGAGAGTCCGGCCCCGTCACCAGCGCCATTGAGCTGCAGGCCAGGAGGCAGAAGAAGGGAGAAAAGAGAGGGGCAGGAACCGAAGTGAGAGAGGTGTGTCAGGCGCGAGCCAGACAGGGACCTAAGAGCGCTTGGTGTGCTTCCCGCTGAAGCAGTAGGCGAAGAGCAGACTGAGGCCGCAGGCGAAGGTCTCCACCCCGGCCTTCAACTCACGCCACCACCAGAGACTCGAAACTCGCAAAGAACAGCCCACCGCAAGAGGACGGCGTGTCTGGGGATGCCCAAACACACCTCCTGACGATTGCGCAGCTTGTCCTCGGAGCTGAAGCAGTTGGGCGGCGTCGCTGGCCACTTTTAGACGAAGCCCAGTTCGGGACTGGACAGGCTCTATGTTCTCGTCAACTTATGAGGCAATATGAGGCAGGCGGGGCAGGCGGGGCAGGGTTGCCCCTCGCTAGGACTCTGGTTGCCCCTCGCTAGGACTCTAGCCTGGCATACCACCTTCTTGCCCTCTGCAACCTGCCCCTGTGCTTGGCCTTGCCTGTCCTGCGTTTTCCTTCCTTTGGTCCCTTCGCAACTTCGCATTGCAGGACTTCTCTTCACTCGGGAATTGGAAGAGTGTGCATGGTGCTTGACCGTCCCCTTGAAAGCAAGGAAGACTCAAGATAGGTCAGGATTCTAGAGCGTTGGCCCCCACAACTTGCACTAATAGTGGGGTGCACCATCACTCTGGTCAAGCACCTGCACTGATGAATTGGCACACTCTTTCCAGTCTCCCCTGTGCAAGATCTTCATGTCCAGCTTCGCCTTCTCCACCTTCTTGCCCTCTGCAACCTGCACCTGTGCTTGGCCTTGCCTGTCCTGTGTTTTCCTTCCTTTGGTCCCTTCGCAACTTCGCATTGCTGGACTTCTCTTCACTCGGGAACTGGAAGAGTGTGCATGGTGCTTGACCGTCCCCTTGAAAGCGAGGAAGACTCAAGATAGGTCAGGATTCTAGAGCGTCGGCCACCACAACTTGCACTAATAGTGGGGTGCGCTGTCACTCTGGTCAAGCACCTGCACTGATGCCTTGGCACTCTCTTTCCAGTCTCCCCTGTGCAAGATCTTCATGTCCAGCTTCGCCTTCTCCACCTTCTTGCCCTCTGCAACCTGCCCCTGTGCTTAGCCTTGCCTGTCCTGCGTTTTCCTTCCTTTGATCACTTCGCAATTTCGCATTGCTGGACTTCTCTTCACTCGGGAACTGGAAGAGTGTGCATGGTGCTTGACCATCCCCGTGAAAGCGAGGAAGACTCAAGATAGGTCAGGATTCTAGAGCATCGGCCCCCACAACTTGCACTAATAGTGGGGTGCGCCGTCACTCTGGTCAAGCACCTGCACTGATGCCTTGGCACACTCTTTCCAGTCTCCCCTGTGCAAGATCTTCATGTCCAGCTTCGCCTTCTCCACCTTCTTGCCCTCTGCAACCTGCACCTGTGCTTGGCCTTGCCTGTCCTGCGTTTTCCTTCCTTTGGTCCCTTCGCAACTTCGCATTGCTGGACTTCTCTTCACTCGGGAACTGGAACAGTGTGCATGGTGCTTGACCATCCCCTTGAAAGCGAGGAAGACTCCAGATAGGTCAGGATTCTAGAGCGTCGGCCCCCACAACTTGCACTAATAGTGGGGTGCGCCGTCACTCCGGTCAAGTCCATGCACTGATGCCTTGGCACTCTCTTTCCAGTCTCCCCTGTGCAAGATCTTCATGTCCAGCTTCGCCTTCTCCACCTTCTTGCCCTCTGCAACCTGCCCCTGTGCTTAGCCTTGCCTGTCCTGCGTTTTCCTTCCTTTGATCCCTTCGCAATTTCGCATTGCTGGACTTCTCTTCACTCGGGAACTGGAAGAGTGTGCATGGTGCTTGACCATCCCCGTGAAAGCGAGGAAGACTCAAGATAGGTCAGGATTCTAGAGCGTCGGCCCCCACAACTTGCACTAATAGTGGGGTGCACCATCACTCTGGTCAAGCACCTGCACTGATGCCTTGGCACACTCTTTCCAGTCTCCCCTGTGCAAGATCTTCATGTCCAGCTTTGCCTTCTCCACCTTCTTGCCCTCTGCAACCTGCACCTGTGCTAGTCATCAAAAGTCTTGGGGGGGGTAACTAGTCGTCGATTTCGAGGCCTAGTTTCCCCCTCCCAAGACACAATTTCACCTATTTTCAACTAGTTTCACCAAAGCCGGATCAACTTGGGGACGAGTTAGCACAGCGTGTGTGTGGTAGGTAAAATCTTGGGGGGAAACCTTCATGAGGGGGAAACTTTCATGGGGGGGTCCTCCCCATGGTTGGCCGGTACCCCTCCATGGGGGGTGAAACCAGGTGTTAGCCGAAAATTTAAGGCTGTTGCTCATTGTTATAAGCTGTATTCAAGGTTAAAACTCTTATTCTAGATCTGCTTAGCTTCTCAAAGAAGGCTGTGCTCCAGAATGCGACCAAAAATTTTCTAAATAATGAAATAATAAATAACTTCTAAATAGTTTCTAAATAGCAGCAGTTGATATAAATAATTTTGTAAACAATAATAACATAAACGTTCTTCCAATTATTGCGTTGGTATGTTGAGTACTAAATGCCAAAAAATATTTTACACTGGGCAAATAATGAAACACCTATCCATGCCAGGTATGAAGATTGAAGAGTACCTTCCCAATGGCGTGAATGGTGAATGGTGGAGCTGAAGGAGCTTTGTCGGCCACAAGTAGCCCAGAGCGTGAGAGTTGAGGAGAGGGCGCCGTCTTCGCTCCCAATCTCCCTCGTCATGGACACCAATATGCGTGTCGAGCTGCACAGATCTTCTTTACCCACTCTACTAGTAGATGAATATGAGCCAAGCCATACTTTGCCAAGGCGCGCACAATACGTGTGATATTGCTGGTGATGAGGACCACTGGCTTGGCCACGTAGCTGTCTTTCAGGCTCATCTGTTAACTGCTTCCATTAGGAGCAGGAAGCAGGAGAAAGTTGTAGTCCTGTGTAGGACCTTATGGAAGGCGTCGGAGTGGAAGGCGAGGAGGATGACGGCGGAGGCGCCCCAGAGGACGGCCTGGCGTATCTGGTGCAAGGCCACGCTGGTGTCCCGCAGCGGGGCCAGGCGCGGGAAGTGCAACACCGCCACCCACTCCGACACTCCCTCTCCTTTTCAACCAACGCCCTCTAACACTAGCAGGGGGAGGGGCTGAAGGATACCGATGAGTGGCCGGCATTCTCTGCCCTCGCACTGGACGGGCACGGCGGCGTTCTCGCTGCCTCCCCACCCCGCCTCGCTCAGCAACCACCCCGACACCTCCATTAACATCACTCTATTGAGGTCTCTCCAAAGGATAGATATGTTGGGTGAGACCCGAAGAGCATGCCGCTCATCTCGAGCCAGTGTTCGGCCTTTGTCGCGGAAGACGAGGCGAACTGGCTCGCCTACTTCCCCAGCCTCCTCCGTGCTTAGCAAGCCAGCTTCTTCGTCCGCTAGTGCAGTCCAGGCAGATGCGACAAGTATGAGAAAGCCCGCCAATTTCATGCCCTCTCAATGCCACATTTTATTTCTTTGCCAGCAGAAAGAGGCGGAAACTTAGCGCAGGAGAAAATGAAGCGGCGGGTTAAAAGCAGCCCATACTCTGGAGACCCATCAGCTGGTTTTTACGCTGGAGTGATGCTGATACCATCTGCTCTGCACTACTGAGGAGGCAACTGAGGGAGAAGAACCGGTTCACCAACACCAGCTTGGTTGCTTGGCAAAGATGAGAGGACTGCTTTATCAACATTTTACTTCAGTTCACGAATCAGTAATCAGTTTGGCTGCATACGAAAAGGCATGTGGAAACTTGTAAGCAGCATCAGTAAAGGCACCTTTCTGACCATCGCAGTGCATAATTCTCTCACTAAGGCCCAAACTAGCACAACCTTAACACAAATTGTTAGTGACAATTGCTTCGCCTTCCCGTCAGCTAGAAGATCAATCCATGTTTGGAATGCCCTAATTTAGCTTATAACTCTTCTAAGCCATGCAATGGAGTATAATGGTAGTATACTAGCAAATTGAATGCCACAAAGATGTTTACATATATCTACTTGCCTCTACGACCAAACATCGGCCTGATAACGCTTCTGACTCTCCATGCGCTTGACGTAGGTGCGAGCTTCTTCCGGACTCATCCCACCCTCCTCCTCCGCCATCTCCACAAACGTCTCGTGCACATCCTTCGCCATATTCCGCGCATCCCTCAAGAACACCGCTTTTCCTCTCCGTCTCACTGGGTAATATTGGGTTGAGGATGGACCCGCAAACGTAGACGTGACCGCCTTCCTGGAGCAGCTTCCACATAGGAGCCTGGTTGTCCTTGAGTAGGTGCTGGACGTAGACCTTCTCTCGACTCTCCCGACTGAACGCCTCGTGGACCTCTGTCAGCGTTCCAGCATCCTTCCACGCCTGTCAGCAATCCACCCCTCTTCCCTACGGCTCAGGGGAGGGCGGAGGTTTGCCTGAATTTCGTCCTTGTAGATGTAGTCGTGGTCGCGGTTGCGACAGCCGAAGTAGAGGATCATGGGGCCGATCTCCTTGCCGTCCACGGTTTTGACGTGATGGCGATCCTGGATAAAGCCGCGGAAGGGAGCAAAGCCAGTGCCCGGTCCGATCATGATCACCGGCGTCCCCAGCCGGTGCGGCAGGCGTAGTCCCGACTTACGGATGAACAATGGCACCTGGAGAGTGAGAAAGAGGTCTAAGAGGATGAGTGATAGTAGAGGATTGGTGAACGGTGGGGTTGATTGGGGGAAGTTTGGCGGCAAGCCAGGTGGTGGCAACGCCGTTCACGGTGCGCCCCAGACGCGTCTCGTACTTCACCACCACGGCCGTGACGGACAGTTGCCCCGCGTCCGCTTTCGGCGACGAGGAGATGGAGTAGTAGCGAGCCTGAGGAGAAGAATGGTGCTAAAAGGGCTGAAAAGCAAGAGAAGAGAGTAAGAATGAAACCTGAAGGCGAGGCAGAAGCTCAAGGAGGAGATCGAGGGGCGGACGGCAGGAGGGAAGGTCCTTCAAAAGATCCAGGAGGGTCCGTCGGTCGGCAATGATCCACTCCGCGTATTTGTGGCGAGCCTCGTCCTTGGCCGAGCTCATGGAGCGCAAATGCTCCTTCTCCGACTCATCCGAGCAGTGCTCTGCCAGTTCCTGTCCAATTCTTCCTCCTTTCCATCGGCCGTTTGGGGCTTGAATGGGGGGAAGAGGGACCTTGAGAACGTGAGTGCGCAGGGGGCTGATGATGTCCACATAGTGGCGCAGGGCGGTTCGGTAGGTGGTGGGGCAGGGGAAGGGGTGCTTCTTGGAGCTGTCCTCGTCCACGTTGATGAGGGAGAAGACGGTGTCCAGGTCCACGCCGAGGAGGCTCCCGATGGCCTCCACGATGGCCTCGTCGTTGGTGGGATAGACGGCCGCGTGGTCCCCGGCCTCGTAGCGCAGGCGCGAATCGCCCAGGCTAAATTCGATGTGTCGACAGCTGCGCCCGCCCATTTCATGCAGCTCTCGGTTTTCCTAGACACTTTTGAGGTTGAGGGGGGCAGAAGGATGCAAAGGGCCAAAAGTCATACCACAACTGGGGCGAGGAAAGGATTTTTGAGGTCGAATGGGGGGCGCTGGTTGAGGAAACTGCGAAGGCGAGCCACCTCACCGCTGAAAACTTTCTCTGGCTCCGGTGCACTCTCCTCAAGCAGAGTGCTAGGCTGAGATGCGTTGAGGAGAGGTGAAAGGGGTGAATGCTACGGGGTCGTCAAATAGAAGCAGGCGATATTGGCGAGTGTTGATGTCCTCGCCGACGGTGGTGATCTCGTACTCCTCGCAGATCACCGGCCAGAAGCCTTCCCGCCACAGCATGAAGTCCTCTTCCAAATTACCATCATCGTCACCTACAAATATAGTTTCTTCCCAATTCCCTAGTGGGGGAAAAAGTGAGAGAGACCAAGGCCGAGCTGGTAAACGCGCTGAGCGCCCATCTCCGCCAGCTTTCGATCCGTCAGTTTGGCCATTTCATTGTAGTGCTCGTAGGTCTTGTTGCCCAGGCCAAACACCGCAAACTTCAAGCCCGTCAGATCCGCGTCCCCTTTAGCAGCATCAACTTTCTCAGGTTTTCAGGATGAGGCGAGAATTGAGCACCTCTTTGCAGGAACTCGAATAACTCCTGCGCATTGTCAGTGGGGTCACCCTCACCGTAAGTGGCGAGGCAGAAGATAGCCAAGTGGTTGTCAATCTCTGTCAGGTCGGCCAAATTGTCCTGCAGCCTCTTGGCATGATTAGGAGAAGGGTAAATGGGATAGAGTAAAAAGGAGGACCATATCGCACTCCTCGGGGTCCAGAGCGATGCCTTTCATGCCGTACCTGGAAGCATCTTTGGCCAGCCGCCCCGCCAACTCCTCCGCGGTACCCGTCTGCGAGCCGTAAAATACCACCACGTTCCGTCCCTATATCACCTCCCCCTTTTAGTCATCAGTTCAGTGGGAGGGACCGGAAAAAGAACCCCATTCTTCATCTTCTGAACGAAGGAAGACGCGTCGGCGGTGGCGGTGGAGTTGAGGCTGATGGGTCTGATGCTGGGGTTGAAGGAGGCGGCGTCGGACTTGGCTGAGGCCGAGCTCCAGTAGTAGTAGAGGCCGCCTATGCCCAGCAGGACCAGGATCACGATGTCCGACGTCCCGAACCACTCGCTCAGGAAGCCCCCGCTCTCCTTCACCAACACTTTTACTCCAGTAAACCTCCTCAGCTCTTAGGAGAACAAGCCAACCTCCGAAGAGCTTCCGTCCATGTCAGCTGCTCTGCATATTAGTAAACAAGAGCAGAGCCAAAGCAGCGTCCTTCTATCAGCCATGTCTTCGTTATTTCGCCCTGGGAGGCGAAATTGTTCTACCCTACAAGTCAGATTAGGGCATTCATGAACCTCAAAGAATCAGCGCAATGACAATTTTCCGCAGCCAGAAAAGCAATGGTCATATTCCTAGTATTAGTGCCGTGTGCCTATCTTGCAGTGCAAACACTGAGCGCACATGGGCACCGCGCGATGGGATTAAAAAATAGACTGCTTTCTGGATGATAAAGAGAAGAATTGACATCTATATGAATGAGGTGTGTGCGTGACTGGTGTAGATTGGGGGTGGTGGGAGAGAGTGAGGGAGGGTTGACTTTGGGAACAACCTAGATGTACAAGGTCGAGGCGAGGGCCACACGTGAACTTCCGTCCGCCTCTGCCTGGCCGGATTCACAGGCGGAGGAAGGCTCCCTTCTACATCGCACTGCGCACATCCCCTCCCCTCTTCCTACCCTACCGTAAATCAACCCCCGTCTTAGGCACTCCCTGGGACCACTTTTTACGCCTCTTTAATTATAGCCCAGCATTGAGACACCTTACTCCTTACGCTTTACCACCTCCCCACCTGTTTTGAAATATGTTCTGCCTATACTATTAGAAGGTTGATATACGTAAAGCGAAAGGGAAAGAGCAAAAACATTCGAAACATTTTAATTTAGTCCGAATCTAATGGCGAAATTCATTGGTTGACTAAATGCGATACAAATGCAATAATTGACAAGCGATGATGGAGTATGATGGAATGAAAAGAGAGGGTGAAAAAAAGTTGTGGGGCATGAGCTGAACGGTACGACTGAAAGCACCTTAGACCCAGTCATTCTTACGCTGCCATTGGAGAAAGAGGGCACCACAAACTACCTTCAGATCAACTACATTCAAAATGCGCTCTTTTTACATTTTTCGTTCACTTCATAATTTTAGCACTTTAGATTTGAGAACTATCAATTTTGAACGCCTTAGTTTTGCCTTTTTTATCCTTTTAAGAAAAGTTCTTTCCTATACTGGTCTTGGTGCGTGGTGGTATTTTGCTTCTTCATGCTTCTCTGTTCATAGCCGAATGGGCATTCTATGAGAGTGAAACTTGCAGGACCGCTTAGGCTTTATAAAGTGAGTCAGCCTGAAAGGGCGCATTCAAATCCAGCCTCCCCTTTTTCACAGCCACATCCAAGCCAGGCTCAGCTGGCCCAGCTGGCCTTAGCGCCCAGCTCAGGCTCTCAGCGCGCAGATGCAATACTCTCTATCCCCCTTACTACTCTAACAACTGTGAAGAGGCCTAAAGGGGGATGGAAGTTGTTCCCTGCCTTCTCTGCCCCGCCGATGCCCTGGGTGTTCTCAGTGCGGACGTGGAGAAGCACCTCTCACAACGCCACCATGTTACCGTCCATTCGCCTGCGCCTACTGCCCGCACAAAGGACACTCTCGTCCACAACTGCGCCACCACTGCCTCCTCCATCATCCTAGCCTTCAGCCTAAGGTCCGCTTGCCATCCCAGTTCCCAAAGCCTACGTCTAATAGCCAATGGCCTGCAGGTGGTGAGTGAGAAAAATGAGCTGCTGGAAAAGATGCAGGGCATCTTCGCGAACACCTTTCGCTCCACGGCCAAGCCCCAGCGCTGCCCCAACCTCAACCTGGCCCTGGTTCTTTTGCACTTTCTTTTCTTTCATCCCTTCTACCATCGGGTGAACTGAAAGGCATCGGGGATGCTGGCTGTGCAAAGCAAGCTGGAAAACACGTTTGGCGAGGAGGCAGTGCCCCAGGAGGAGCAAGCGCCCCAGGCAGACGCGCCAATCGATGTCCCCTCTCATTCCTCCTTCTTGAAAAGTGGAATAAGAGGGCATGTTGGAGGAAGAAGCGAGGGATGGCGTCCCAGAGTCCGAGCCTGTGAAGTGGCAGAAAGCCGGAGGAGGAGAGAAGGCAGAGGCAGAAGCGGGGAAGAGGAAAAAGAAAGAAGGGAGGAAGAGGAAGAAGAGTGGAGAGGAGTCGGACGGGGGGCAGAAGCGGCGTTGCGAAGTCTGTGCCAAGCGCTTCTTCGATTCCAGTAGCCTCAAGCGCCATCAGCGAAGAGTGCACGACAGCGCAGTGGGCCGCCGCTATGCTTGCCCCATCTGCTCAAAAGCCTTCTTCCAGCGCTCCGAGGTGAACAAGCACAAGAAGGCCGTCCACGACAAGCTCCGTCCCCACGTCTGTGCCATCTGCAGCAAATCCTTCACTCAACGCTGCAGCTTGATCAGTCACCAGAAGGCCATTCACGACCAGCTCCGCCAATTCACCTGCAACATCTGCTCTAAAGCCTTCAGCCGACGCCACGACATGAATCATCACAAGAAGGCCGTCCACGAGAAACTCCATCCCCACCCCTGCCCCAGTTGCAGCAAAACCTTCGCCCAACGCGTTCACCTCATGCGCCACCAGGAAGCCGTCCATCATCGTCTACGCCGTCACGTCTGTTCCTTCTGCTCCAAGGCCTTCTCCGATCGCTCCAACTTGAACCGGCACGTCCGCTCATTCCACAGCACCCGGCCTTAGCGGCCCTGATTGCAAATCACGCCCTTGATTTCCCTTCACCGATTTTTGCACCCTGCCCTTCATTCTTTTAGCAGCATTGTTTGTCCTTGTGAATCCATTAGAATATTAAAAATTTATTGTCAATCAAGAAACGTTTTAATTTTACGACTTGCTTAAGCCACTCACATTTTCAAAAGAAATTTCCAAACTTAGTACATAGCTGAAGTATAACAGATATATATGGTTTCAAACAAAGCAAAAGTTGAATAACATCAACGATTGCAATTATTTAAGAAAAGTAGTTAAAAACATCCAACACCAGCAATTTATAGTATGTTTGATCCAAAGAAATAGCAGATATAAAAGGGTAAGGTTATTTTCATAAACTAAGGTTTCGCTTAGGTTTTGGAAATTCCATTATCCCGCGATCAAATGCATTTTGAAAGTTGCCTTCTTTCATAAAAAGGAAGCTTTTTGTCCTTCACGTAAGCAGTAATAAGCTGTAATAAGTAATAATGAATGATTAGCGATTGTTCACTTCTTTGGTACACATCCACGAAAGTGTTTCGAAAAACTACTCAGTTTAGTTAAGTTCAGCAACTGCAGAGTTTTCATGGAGCTTATTTCGAACGGCTTCCTGCTGTGTCCGGGTCAACTGTGTGCTTTCTGACTGCTATTGCGATATCACATGCCTCGTTCCGCTTTCATTCTACATTTATGTCCAAGTGAAGGAAGCGAGGCGAGGCGAGGAAGTGAAGAAAAAAGATGATGATGAGTTGGATTTGCGTGCTGTGTGCAGGGAAGAGGCTGGCGGGAAGGGTTTGCTGGCGGGGCATTCAAGTTGCGCGGAAGCCAAAACATGACCGGAGGCCTCCTCCATCCCCGCCCCTCCACACCAACCCCCACTCCCTCCACCTCCCCCCACTGCTCTGTGTGCGCTCCGATAAGGCCTCTGCCACTCCCCCTTTTGCCCTCAACAGCACTGCCGCCATGCCCCCGGCTTCTGGAAGGATCCTCTCACACCCCCTCCACCACTGGGGCGGGCACTGGCCGGCGCACATAGAGGCCTTCCCGCACTTTCCACACCCTCCTCCCACCACCACCCCACCTACCCTCCACACCCGCCTCCTCACTTCGAGGCAGCTCATTTCACTCCGGACCACTCCTACCAGCCTTCGCCTCTCCTCCCTCTCCTACCAGCCTCACACCACCACCCCACATCGCCCCATCCATCCGCTTCAAGTCCATCAGTCTCTACCATCCCACACTCAAGGTTCCTTCTCCTCAACCTATCTTCCGTCCTTGCCTAGTTGAGCCTAAAGAAGTGAAGAAACATAAACGCTACCAATAATACCGTAGTAGCCTATTGCGTAACGCCATAGGGCAATATAGACTAATGCTAGGTTCCCCATTGTAGCGGAAATAAAATGAAAGATTGATATTGGAAGGAGTGATGACGCCGAAGTGGCTGTTTCGGTTGGCGTTGTTGGCAGCAGCGCGTCTAGTGCTGGCAAAGGACGACCATTTCGACACCTGCGGAATCTCCAAACGCGGCATTGAGGTTCACTCCCCCATTCCCTTCCTCCAATCGTTAGCCAAACCATATAAAGCTAAAACAAGTTGACAAGACTTATAATGACATAAGGACTAAATATGGAAGTGAAACATCAGACGACGCAAAAGATACTAGAATGCAGCTAAAACTGTGCAAATGGCAAAACGGAAGAGGTTCAAGGGGTGTTGGACGTAGGTAGAGAAGGTGGGATGGGTGGAGGACCAGATGGGAGAGGTGACGATGGTGGCGTCGGTGGAGTTGAGCGAGGCGGACCCGGCGCTGCTGGACATCCCCCTACCCGACGTCTGCCGCGACCTCAGCGACCCTCAGCTCACCCTCACCTGCCACGCCATACGCATGGACGTCGACCGCTACAAGGTTACTCCTCCACTCCTCCTCCCCTCCTCCTACCCTCCTCCTGCCATCCTCTATCCCAAGGCAGCAATGGAATGGTCTTGAGGCGATGATCAAGGAGACGGCAAAGGCGCGGACGCAAGAGGGGGCGCAACGACGGAAGCGGCAAATCCTCCTCCCCATGCTCGCCTCCGGCCTCGTCGGATTCCTCACCTGTTACCCCCTCTCCTTTTCCAGATTGTGTGAGGGAATGGAGTAGATGAGATGGTTGCAGCAAGTCTGTCGCACGTGAGCTCGAAGGACCAGCTGGCGACCTCGGTGGGTCGGCTGACGTCAAACGCGAAGTCGGTGGAGACGGACGTGATGAAGCTGGAGAGCCAACTCTTCGCCCTCTCCAAGCTCAGCCTCGTCAACGCCAACGCCACCAAACACCTCAGGCAGGACATACACCGAATACACGACACCATCAACCGTTATTCTTCCTCCTCCTTCATCCTCTTCCCTCCCTCCCCACCAGCTCCAATGAAGTGAGGATGGGTTGAGACGAAGCGGAGAAGCGGAATGCGCTGGAGAAGCGGGTGGCGGGCCTGAACGAGCTCCTCATCTACCAGGCCGCCGTGGACACCGTCAAGGACTTCATCGAACACAACATGTTCCTAGCCGCCCAACGGTTCCTTCCTTCCCCCAACCCATCTCATCCTCACCCACTATGACCCTAGAATGGTTGCAGGTACGACGGGCTGATATCAGGGCAAGGCCACCGCCTTTCTCCCGGCATCATCAGCAAGGACATCTTCTGGGGCAAGCTGGAGGAGGTGAAGCAGAACATGGTGGAGAAGTTCGGGGAGGAGATCAGCTTCGGCTCCCCCGAGGCCGCCTACAAGGCCACCCGCGTCCTCTTCACCGACATTCGCACCATCTACGACCGCAACGCCAGCCACGTTCCATCCCTCTTCTCTCATTCCCCTCATCTCTTTCAAACCTTAGGTCTTCGCGGACTTGGTCTGGAAGACGCCATTCACAGGAGCGAAGGAGAAGAAGGCCGTCCTCTTCAGACTCCGCTCACATCCCATCCTCACCCAGTTCAAGAAGGACGGACCCAAGGTTCCCAATACCCTTTCCTCTCCCTACTAACACGGCTGCAGCGAGGGATTGAAGGATGGAGTGAAGGTGCGAACGAAACTGCGGGCGCCCTACGTCGCCATCCGCCCGGATGTGGAGGTCTTCAATGACGAGCACGCCCTACAGGTTCCATTTCCTCCTCCCACAGCCTCCAGATTGAGGGACTAAGAGTTTCCAGGGCGAGTTCTACCAGCTGATCGAGGCAGAGGACCTGCGGGACACGGGAAACGGGAGCTTCATCAACCTCCGCCCCTCCGCCTGGGTCCACAGCTTCACGGAGCCCAGCTGCGAGTACCTCTCCATCCGCAAGCCCGCCAAGGACGACAAGGATCTTTGCCTACAGCAGGCTTACCCCGTCAAGGTTCCTTCCTCATTTACCCCCTCCCTCCACATCTTCTTCCAAATGTTGCCTTGGACTGCAGTACATGCCGGGGCTGGCGGTGCTCAACTCCGGGTGCTGGATGTTGGCTGGGCGGGGGACGGTGACGGAGACCTGCCTCGGCGGCAACACCCAGCGCCTCATCAAACTTCACGATACCGCCGTCACCCTCCTCAAGCCCAAGTGCGCCTGCCACTACTCCTCCACCTTCCGGTTAGCCTCCTCTCCTTCATCCTCTCACCCTCCATATGCTTCCATCTCTCTTCAGGGACTACCCGATGTCCGGCAGCAACTGCGAGGCGGACGCGGTGCTGAAGCTGGACATGCCCAGTGCGGAGCCAGAGGACTTCATCCGCCTCTTCCACTCCTACAACAACAACCTCGCCCGCCTCACCGCCAGCTTCAACGCCAGCCAGCCTCAACCACCCGCCTGCGAGGACCCCGCCGACTGTCACAAACGAGTTCACTCCCCTTCATGGCTCGCCTGCTTCTGAGCGGCTGTGAGTGTTGGCAGGCAAAGCGGGAGGCGGGAGACAAGGTGATGACGGCGATGCTGAAGCAGCTGAACTCCAGCCTGGCCGGGGCCGGGGACGGACGCAGCCTTCGTGACGCCGTCGCCGACGTCAACAACATCGTCGACCGCTCCGCCAGCAACCTCCACCACCTCGACTGGAGCGACACTCAGTTATCTCCTCCACCACACCTTCAGTTACCTCTCACTCTTTCCTCTTCTGTCCCAGGGTGAAGGAGACGGAGGATGGGTGGCTGAACTGGCTGCTGAACTGGGACCACATGAAATGGCTCTGCATCGGCATCGCCGCCGTCGTCTTCATCTTCTATGGCGTCGAGTTCGTCTTCTACCTTCTCGAGAACTGCAGCTGCTGCCGCAAGTGCTCCCCTCTTTCTTTTTCCTAACTTTTGCAATGGCTTTGAGCAGCGCTTGGATTGAAGGAAGACGAAGCCGGGCGACCTCGTCAAGTCCTCCGGCTAGATTCCCCGCTTCTCAATGCTTCATCGCCCTTCTCTCTTTTTGTAGATTCAAAGCTTTTCTTTTGCTTTTTCCACTATCTTTTTTATCTTTGGTCTACATTGCTATTTTCTATCCACGTCTTTTTTGGCTCATGCTTATCCGAAGATCCTAGACTCTAGTCCTAAGCTTATGACCCACTTCTCTTTTGTTCTTAGCTTGCCGAGCTGTTTGCGCTGCTTTCTTTTCATGTACAGTTCTACTTGTTGTGTAATTCAAGCTTTTCGAGTAAATGTTGTTCAAAAACTGCCAATAATGTTTGCCTGTTTTGGCTTCTTCCATAAGCCATGCCCTTCTTGATGCGATGAAGTGAGTGCATTTCTTGGGCGTGAAATGCGTTAGTTACAGGTGCTGCTGGTGTGTAAGAAGAAGAAGGATGTCCACGTCCCCCTCTCGCTCGCCTCGCCGCTCGCACAAGGACAGCTCAGGTCCACAGCTTTCTCCTCCCACTCATCTCACCCCTGCCTTTGCCTGCAGAAGGAAAGATGAAGGAGCGCCGACGCCGGAGCTCCTCGAGTTCCCCAGAGCGGGCGGAGAAGAAGCAGGACTACGACAGCGAGGACGGCGACCTCTGCGAAAACCTTGCCAACCTCAAGCTTCAGGACCATCCCAAGGTTCTCCCTCACACCAATCCCCATGAACTGGCACTAAATAAGCATGAACTGAAAGGAGACGAAGTCGGAGCGAAAGAGCGATGAGGAGTCCCTGCGCACCTACACCAAACAACAGCTTCTCAGTCACCGTCCACAGGCAGCAATCTCCCTTCTATGCTTGGAAGAAAATGTGAGAAGGAGGGCTTTGGAGGAAGAGGAAGGTGAGCGGTCGTTCCCACCGGCGGAGGAGACGGAGAAGGGCGAGGGTCGGCGGGGCGGCGAGGGTGGAGAGCAGCATCGACGTCAGCACCAGCGCGGGCACCAGCGAGAGCGCCACGGCCGACAGCGAGCACAGGAGAAGACGGAGTTACAGATGCAAGCCCTCATGCAGGTTCCCTCCACCCTCCCATCAACACACCCCCTCATCATCCTCTCATTCGGCAGGCGACGACGCAGTTCTGGAAGGAGCGCAAGCAGTGGGAGGACCTAATCCGCAAACAGCGCCCCAACCACTTGGGACGGGGTGAGGAGGCTGGACATCAGGACTCCCGTCGCCGCGACCATCGCCATCAACCCCGCCGCCACGACTCCTCTCAAGGATCCCGCTCTCGACAGATGAACCAGCTTGTTGAGGTCAAACCTCCCATCCCTCCGCCTCTTCTACTTCTCTCCTATTCAGGCCACAGAGCGCTTCCAGCGAGTACGACCGCGACATGAGCAGACAGAGCAGAGCGCCAAGGGCGACCATCCCCGCAAGGATCCCAACGACTCCGACGACCCTGGGTTCATGCCTTTCCCTCCCACCTTCATTTCTTTTTTTCCAACACACCCAGCTTTTGAAGGAGCACAGAGCGTAGCCGAAGCGACGGGAAGGACAAAGAGGTGAAAGAGCGTCATCGGTACCTCCCCTCTTGCTAAGGATGAGAAGCAAAGAGTGGGCTGAAGTTGAGGTCGGCAAGCGAGGAGGGCGAGGGTGGACGTGGGTCGGGCGGCGGACGTCGAAGTGGGACGCCGGCGCCGCCTCGCCGCCACAGCTCATCCTCCGAGGACGACGATGACGACGACCACAAGAACGAGGCCAAGTCCAGCTCCCGGTACCCCCTCCTCTGCCCTTTTTCCCTCCCATCCATCCAGCTAATCCTCCAACTGCTTCCCCAGGAAAACACGCTCCGACTCCCGCTCCAAGGACAAGCACTAAGCCAATCCCTCTACTATTTATTTCTTTTGACTGAGCCAGTTAAGGATGTCCTTTCATTCTTTTATTATCCTACAGGGCAATGCTTAGCTGATGATGGCTCTGCTGTATACGCTTATCTCACTAATTTTGTAAATATATTACGCTTTTATTTTCGGATTTGATGTCATACTTTCTTTCTCTTTGATTGCTTGTCTAGTCTCTTCATTTCAAGTCATCTTTTCATTGTATTATTCGCCATGGATTAGTAAACGCTTCATCAGATTCCATCCAAACCCTTCCTCGCTTCAGTTCAAGACTGCTCAACCACCTACCCTCTTCAACTCCATCCCCTATGCCTATGAGTTTCCAAAGGTGACTTTGCAGAGCATCCAGAGCTTTACAGCTACTTCTACATCTCCTCCAAGTCAACAAGTGCCAACTCTTCCGGCGATGCCGCCTGCGACGAGTCGCTCCCGTTCCGGTCTCCTTCCTTCTTCTGGCCTTCTTTCTCCCCAACTCAATACCCTCACTCCTTGCAGGCCACGGACGGGGTCGATCGGGGACTAAGCAGCAGAAGTCCTCCGTCTGCCCCACCCACGGCCACAACGCCGTCCTCAACGTAGCCCCATCCTCCTCTCCCTCCCTCCCCAGTCCTTGAGATGAATGAGTGGGGCGGTTGATGAAGGGTCAGTGCGTGGAGTGCGGACTGGCGGCGGTGCAGAAGGGCGGCCGTCCCTGCAACAACCCCTCCCACGTCAAGGCCAACGGATTCTGCGTCGTCTGCCCCAACAAGGCTCCCTCCTCCCTCCCCAACCGTACTGTCAACCCATTACACTAGCTCCTCTATCTCCAGGGCGGCGGCGGGAAGGCGAACCGCGGACGCAGCGGACCACGACAGGGCAGCCGCCCCAGCAACCGCTCCAACTCCCGACACTCCAACCGCCAGGCCTCACGCTCCCAGGTTCCTTCGCCGCCTCCCTTCTGGCTCCCCTCCCCTCAGCTTAGCAGCAACTTTCCAGAGCCGAGGAAGCATGACTGGCAGCAAGGGCCCGCAGGGCAAGAACGGACGCAGCCGCTCCGCATCCACCAACCACCAACGCCAGGCCAACCGCAACCGCTCCAAGGTTCCCTATCCTTTCCTCCTGCGCATTCCCCTTCCACTCTCGGCTCTGATGCAGAGCCAAGGTCGCTCGCAGTCCGGCGGTAGGAGCTCCAGCCGCGGACGCCGGGCCCAGAAGAACAACGGGCGCATCCCTGCCCGCTCCAAGTCCGTCACCTTCAAAAGCCCCGCCAAGGTTCCCTCACAACACACCCATCAATCCCATTCCCCCTGCATACTGCTACTATTGCCTGCAGAACAAGGGGAAGGGACGAAGTCGCAGTGCCTCCAAGGGCCGACAGGGCTGGGCCAGTCAGAAGCAAGCCCAGGGTCAGATCCGAAACGCCATCCGCGCCACCCAGAAGTTCAACGGCGGCTTCAACCGATCACGCTCCAACAGCAACCATCGACAGCGCTCCAAGTCCGCCAACCGCGGCATCCTCAAGAACAACAGCCGACCCCAGTCCAAGAGTCGCCAACGATCCGCCTCCAAGAACCAGAAGAGCCGCGGACGCTCCATCTCCAAGGGCAAGAAGGGCACCAACCGCTCCGTCTCCAAGGGCAAGGGCAACAACAGCCGGCCCCAGTCCAAGACTCGCCAGCGATCCGCCTCCAAGGGCAAGGGCAACAGCAGCCGGACCCAGTCCAAGACCCGCCAACGATCCGCCTCCAAGAACCAGAAGAGCCGCGGACGCTCCATCTCCAAGGGCAAGAAGGGCACCAACCGCTCCGTCTCCAAGGGCAAGGGCAACAACAGCCGACCCCAGTCCAAGACCCGCCAACGATCCGCCTCCAAGAACCAGAAGAGCCGCGGACGCTCCATCTCCAAGGGCAAGAAGGGCACCAACCGCTCCGTCTCCAAGGGCAAGGGCAACAACAGCCGGCCACAGTCCAAGACTCGCCAGCGATCCGCCTCCAAGGGCAAGGGCAACAGCAGCCGGACCCAGTCCAAGACCCGCCAACGATCCGCCTCCAAGAACCAGAAGAGCCGCGGACGCTCCATCTCCAAGGGCAAGAAGGGCACCAACCGCTCCGTCTCCAAGGGCAAGGGCAACAACAGCCGGCCCCAGTCCAAGACTCGCCAGCGATCCGCCTCCAAGGGCAAGGGCAACAGCAGCCGGACCCAGTCCAAGACCCGCCAACGATCCGCCTCCAAGAACCAGAAGAGCCGCGGACGCTCCATCTCCAAGGGCAAGAAGGGCACCAACCGCTCCGTCTCCAAGGGCAAGGGCAACAACAGCCGGCCCCAGTCCAAGACTCGCCAGCGATCCGCCTCCAAGGGCAAGGGCAACAGCAGCCGGACCCAGTCCAAGACCCGCCAACGATCCGCCTCCAAGAACCAGAAGAGCCGCGGACGCTCCATCTCCAAGGGCAAGAAGGGCACCAACCGCTCCGTCTCCAAGGGCAAGGGCAACAACAGCCGGCCCCAGTCCAAGACTCGCCAGCGATCCGCCTCCAAGGGCAAGGGCAACAGCAGCCGGACCCAGTCCAAGACCCGCCAACGATCCGCCTCCAAGAACCAGAAGAGCCGCGGACGCTCCATCTCCAAGGGCAAGAAGGGCACCAACCGCTCCGTCTCCAAGGGCAAGGGCAACAACAGCCGGCCCCAGTCCAAGACTCGCCAGCGATCCGCCTCCAAGGGCAACAGCAGCCGGACCCAGTCCAAGATCCGCCAACGATCCGCCTCCAAGAACCAGAAGAACCGCGGACGCTCCATCTCCAAGGGCAAGAAGGGCACCAACCGCTCCGTCTCCAAGGGCAAGGGCAACAGCAGCCGGACCCAGTCCAAGACCCGCCAACGATCCGCCTCCAAGAACCAGAAGAGCCGCGGACGCTCCATCTCCAAGGGCAAAAAGGGCACCAACCGCTCCGTCTCCAAGGGCAAGGGCAACCACAGCCGGCCCCAGTCCAAGACTCGCCAGCGATCCGCCTCCAAGGGCAACAGCAGCCGGACCCAGTCCAAGATCCGCCAACGATCCGCCTCCAAGAACCAGAAGAACCGCGGACGCTCCATCTCCAAGGGCAAGAAGGGCACCAACCGCTCCGTCTCCAAGGGCAAGGGCAACAGCAGCCGGACCCAGTCCAAGACCCGCCAACGATCCGCCTCCAAGAACCAGAAGAACCGCGGACGCTCCATCTCCAAGGGCAAGAAGGGCACCAACCGCTCCGTCTCCAAGGGCAAGGGCAACAACAGCCGACCCCAGTCCAAGACTCGCCAGCGATCCGCCTCCAAGGGCAAGGGCAACAGCAGCCGGACCCAGTCCAAGACCCGCCAACGATCCGCCTCCAAGAACCAGAAGAACCGCGGACGCTCCATCTCCAAGGGCAAGAAGGGCACCAACCGCTCCGTCTCCAAGGGCAAGGGCAACAACAGCCGACCCCAGTCCAAGACTCGCCAGCGATCCGCCTCCAAGGGCAAGGGCAACAGCAGCCGGACCCAGTCCAAGACCCGCCAACGATCCGCCTCCAAGAACCAGAAGAACCGCGGACGCTCCATCTCCAAGGGCAAGAAGGGCACCAACCGTTCCGTCTCCAAGGGCAAGAAGGGCGGCAGCCGAACCCAGTCCAAGACCCGCCAACGATTCGCCTCCAAGAACCAGAAGAACCGCGGACGCTCCATCTCCAAGGGCAAGAAGGGCACCAACCGCTCCGTCTCCAAGGGCAAGAAGGGCACCAACCGCTCCGTCTCCAAGGGCAAGAAGGGCACCAACCGTTCCGTCTCCAAGGGCAAGAAGGGCAGCAGCCGAACCCAGTCCAAGAACCAGATGAACCGCGGACGCTCCATCTCCAAGGGCAAGAAGGGCACCAACCGCTCCGTCTCCAAGGGCAAGAAGGGCACCAACCGCTCCGTCTCCAAGGTCAAGAAGGGCAGGAGCCGAAGCCAGTCCAAGAACCAGAAGAACCGCGGACGTTCCATCTCCAAGGGCAAGAAGGGCACCAACCGCTCCGTCTCCAAGGTCAAGAAGGGCAGGAGCCGAAGCCAGTCCAAGAACCAGAAGAACCGCGGACGCTCTGTCTCCAAGGGCAAGAAGGGCACCAACCGCTCCGTCTCCAAGGTCAAGAAGGGCAGGAGCCGAAGCCAGTCCAAGAACCAGAAGAACCGCGGACGTTCCATCTCCAAGGGCAAGAAGGGCACCAACCGCTCCGTCTCCAAGGTCAAGAAGGGCAGGAGCCGAAGCCAGTCCAAGAACCAGAAGAACCGCGGACGTTCCATCTCCAAGGGCAAGAAGGGCACCAACCGCTCCGTCTCCAAGGTCAAGAAGGGCAGGATCCGAAGCCAGTCCAAGAACCAGAAGAACCGCGGACGTTCCATCTCCAAGGGCAAGAAGGGCAGGAGCCGAAGCCAGTCCAAGAACCAGAAGAACCGCGGACGCTCTGTCTCCAAGGGCAAGAAGGGCACCAACCGCTCCGTCTCCAAGGTCAAGAAGGGCAGGAGCCGAAGCCAGTCCAAGAACCAGAAGAACCGCGGACGTTCCATCTCCAAGGGCAAGAAGGGCACCAACCGCTCCGTCTCCAAGGTCAAGAAGGGCAGGAGCCGAAGCCAGTCCAAGAACCAGAAGAACCGCGGACGCTCTGTCTCCAAGGGCAAGAAGGGCACCAACCGCTCCGTCTCCAAGGTCAAGAAGGGCAGGAGCCGAAGCCAGTCCAAGAACCAGAAGAACCGCGGACGTTCCATCTCCAAGGGCAAGAAGGGCACCAACCGCTCCGTCTCCAAGGTCAAGAAGGGCAGGAGCCGAAGCCAGTCCAAGAACCAGAAGAACCGCGGACGCTCTGTCTCCAAGGGCAAGAAGGGCACCAACCGCTCCGTCTCCAAGGTCAAGAAGGGCAGGAGCCGAAGCCAGTCCAAGAACCAGAAGAACCGCGGACGTTCCATCTCCAAGGGCAAGAAGGGCACCAACCGCTCCGTCTCCAAGGTCAAGAAGGGCAGGAGCCGAAGCCAGTCCAAGAACCAGAAGAACCGCGGACGCTCTGTCTCCAAGGGCAAGAAGGGCACCAACCGCTCCGTCTCCAAGGTCAAGAAGGGCAGGAGCCGAAGCCAGTCCAAGAACCAGAAGAACCGCGGACGCTCTGTCTCCAAGGGCAAGAAGGGCACCAACCGCTCCATCTCCAAGGTCAAGAAGGGCAGCAGTCGAAGCCAGTCCATGAACCAGAAGAACAGCAAACGCTCTGTCTCCAAGGGCAAGAAGGGTAGGAGCAGGAGCCAATCCAAGTCCGGCCAGCGCTCCGGCTCGAAGGTGAAGAAGGGAGGAAGCCGAGCGCAGTCCAAGTTCCGTCCGCGTTCCGCGTCCAAGACAAAGACTTCGTCGAAGAAAAGGTTGTCCTGTTCTACTGTCACCTATGATAGTGGAAAGTGCGGTCGTTTGAGCCGGAGTTCGTCGATGCAGACGGTGTCCAAGAGTCGCTCCCGCTCCTCCCAAGGCCGTGGACGCAGCAGAACCCGACGCTCCACAAACAGCAAGCACACCAAGGTCTGCCCTCTTTCCTTCTCTTCTTCTCGTCTCACTGAGGCAGGGTTGAAGGGGAAGAGCACGGTGCGGACGCGGTCGAAGTCGGTGAGCTTCGTGGGGAGCAACAAGTCCCGCTCCCAGTCCAAGACGAAGGGGATCCTGAAGAAGAACTCCGCCTCCGCCTCTCGCTCCCGCTCAAACAGCAAGGCCGCCAAGGCAAGCAGTCGCAGCCGATCCGCGAAAAAGAGCAGCAAGAAGAGCAAGGCCGCCAAGTCCAGCAGCCGCTCCACCTCCCGCCAGGCCCAGAAGCCGTCCGGGAAGAAGTCCACCCTGAGCACTCGCACCCGCGGCCGCTCCAAGTCCGTCCGCGCCGTCTCCAAGCCGGCGGGCAAGCGACTTCGCTCCAAGTCCCGCGGCAACCGCCACCGCTCCGCTTCTAGCAAGGGCCGATCCCGCTCCAAGTCCTCTAACAAGCGTTCCGGCTCCAAGAACAACCGCAAACACTCCACCCGCTCCAAGTCCTATCGCCCCGCCAAGACCTCCGGACAGGTTTCCTTCTCTCCTCTTTTTGCATTGAACTCATCCTTGTAGGCTGGTGTTGTAGGGACAACAGCTGGAGGTGGAGAACGCGGTGAAGCTGCGCGTGACAAAGGAGAAGCAGTCGGCGGGGCTGACGGCCAAGCTGGGCGGACTTTTCGGCATCGGGAAGCCCAAGGTCAACCCCAACCACCAAATCCAGGGCTCCCGCAGCGCCCAGAAGAAGCACACCCCCGTCGACCACAACAAACTTCTCGACGTACTCCCCCTTTTCTCTTCCACCCTCCTTAGCCTCCCCACTCCGCTCCTTTGCAGAAGGGCCAGAGCTACTGGCGCAAGAAGGGAGAGTCGGTGACGGAGCAGGCCATGAAGGAATACCTCGCCTCCCACTTCAAGAAGGCTCACCCCAACCAGATCGCCGCCGCCGTCAACTCCATCCTCGGAATACACACCAACATGTTCCCTCCTCCTCCTACAAACCCACAGCCTCATTACCTCCCTGTTTACAGCAAGAAGAACGTCAGCGCCAACAAGGCCAAGAAGCAGTCCAACAGCCAGAGCAAGTCCAAGCCACGTTCGCCTTTTATCCGTCCGTTTTGAGGACTGGGAATAATAGTATATGGTTTGCAGCAACGGAGGAGCGCGTGATGCTGGTGGGTGGGATGGGCTCCGAGTTCACCATCTCCGTCTTCGACGTCGCCGACAACCTCTCTGAGCTCAACTTCGACGAGGTTCCCCTCTTTTTCATCCCTACCTCCCTCACTAGCCTCATTTTCTTTCCTTGCAGTCCGTGAAGCGGATGAAGAAGGTGAAGCACGCGGCGGGGACGAAGCTGAGCAACGGGAAGGCGCTGATCACCGGCGGCATCCTCCTGGACTCGGAGGACCAGAAGAAGACCATCGCCGTCAGCAACGAGGCCCACAAGTACATCCTCGACCGCAAGCAGAACATCGTTGCCCCCCTCTTTTCTCCCATGAAGTAGAAGTAAGGGTGAATTGATGTTGGTAGGTGCGGCGGGTGGCGGGTCCGACGCTGCCGGAGGCTCGCTGGGGGCACGGGATGGGGCAGATGGGAGAAGTGACGTTCCTCGCGGGCGGCTCCACCGGTTCCACGGTCTCCGACGTCCTCAAGTCCACCATCTTCCTCCACAAGGACGTCTGGACCTCCGCCGCCAACCTCAACCACCGTCGCTGCGGCTTCAGCCTCATCAACATCCAGGCAACTCACTCTATCACTCTTTCCTAATTCCAATTTTTGAGGCTGAGTATATTTGCAGGACATGCTGGTGGCGGTGTCGGGGCAGGGCAAGACGGGCTCCTTCCTCCCCTCCGTGGAGTTCTACGACCCCTACAAGAACCAATGGAGCCTCACCGCCCAACTGCCCCGCGGACGCGTCGGTCTCGCCGCCGCCTACTTCGAGGTCCCTCTCCTCTCCTCTCTTTCCTCTCTCTCTCTCTCTTTCCCACCTCCCCTCCTCCCCCTTCCACCTCCTCTCCTCCCCCCTTCCACCCCAAGGCTACCTTGCAGAACCAGCTGATGGTGACGGGCGGTAAGGACGAGAAGGGCCTGGTGCGCGACACCCTCAACCTCTACGACCCCCGCCAGGGCAAATGGGGCTTCGGAGCGACGATGAAAAAGGCGCGACACTGGCACGGCCTCGTCGAGGTCCTCCCTTCCTCCTCTCTCCTCCTCCTCACCCCCAACCAATCCCACCCTCCTCTTCAGGTGGACGGGAAGCTGTACGCGGTGGGCGGAGACAAGGAGACGAGCGTGGAGGTCTACGAGCCCCGCAAGAAGACCTGGAGCCTCCTCCCCTACAAGGTGGAGGCCAACTGCGGCTCCGTCTTCCTCCCCTTCTAGACCCCCTACTCTTCTACATCTATTTATATCATAACCCCCTCGCGCGTTGCCGGCACTCTTTTCTTCCTACACCCCAAATCCCCCTCCACCCTACTTCCACCCTCCCCCCCCGCAATTGTGTAGGCTGAATTGAGTGCAGTGCTTTCGATATCTCATTCTCTTTTTCTTTTGCGCGTTTTGATGCTATTTGTAGGAGTCTAGAGCTACCGCAAGTCCCTCTCTCTAGTCTCTGTTGTTGTCGGCTATCGGGCTGCCAAAGTCCCCTTCTATTTGTCAGGCTATAGGGTTGCCGAATCCCTCTTATTTGGATGGCTATAGGGCTGCCCCAAGCTCCCTTTTTATTTGGTCGGCTATTGGGCTGCCCAAAGATCCCAGCTATTTGGTAGGCTATTGGGCTGCCCGAAGATCCCAGGCATTTGGCTGGCTATGTCGCTGCCTTAAGTCGATGCTATTTGTGCCTCGTTGTGCTCCCAGTCTTCCACATTGCTCCCCCGAGTGCCTTGCTCTTCCGTCTCTTCCTCTTCCTGCTGCATCTGAGGGTTTGGGGTTGGATCTGTCATTGCCTTGCATGTGAGCTGTGGTGCGCAGCGTTGTATCATTTATTTGTGGTCATTCTTTGGTTCACTTTCCAACCGCCGCCTTTGGCACTTTTTGAAATAAGATCCACCTGTGCCAATCTATTCGCCGCTGCCATTCACGGCAATGTTGTGAGCTATCCTGCCTCGTTGTAGGACGTTGTTTCATGTTTGAGTCAGCTCTTGGCTACTTTTTATACGGGTCTTATTTGTGCCAAATTTCTACTTTTTCTTTGGTGAGCATGTGGATAAACCGGTGGCAAAACCAATTCTATTCACACGCCAAAACAAGTTTTCTGCTCTGAAACAGAAGAAACCTACCCAATAATCTATTAGCAAACCGAAAACTCTTTGTTAATAAAACTTTAATTTGAAGACCAAACGATAAAATAGAATGATTTTCTATCTACTGCAAAAGTAGCTCTTTGTAAGCCTTCGCTGCTATATTGCTAGTTGGATAAATCTGCCTTTAGCTTAGCATTACATCTGCTTTATTCGCTTTAAAACCTGTCCAATGCTTGATCCGAAAACCTATTAACCGTTCAAAAGAAGCCAATCAAGCAGTGAGGCAACAAAGGCACCAAAATGAATAAAAAGCAGGTAAATAGCGAACTTAAGACACAGGTCTTCTTTGGCGAAGTAGTGTGGCAAGTTGTTTGAATCGTTGCATGCATTCCTCCTGTCAACCATAAGAATTAATGACGCTGCAGAAATAATGATAGATGCATACTTTCGATTTTCCGGGAACTGTTTCGGCAATACGCTCCCAGCGCTCTTCCCGTGCCT